>CM057453.1:1314182500-1314357500 GCA_016271365.2 Neoceratodus forsteri | reverse complement strand
AGTGAGTACAGTAGCCCCACCACAGGACAAGGCTTGCTGTGCACTTTTTTATTATTTTCGTTCCCCTCTCTGGTTCACCACTCTTATGATCAAAGTTGCCATGACTGCACCCATCTACCAGTAAGGAGGGAAAACAAGTGACTGCCTTCACAGCTAGTGCCGCTCCTTGGTTGACTGAGGTGTGTGAAGGACAGATGTCTCACAGCCTCCCCTCTGAAGAAGCACCTCATCTTTGCAGTGTACTTTTTTAAAACGTAGTTTTTGCTCCTTTCTCTCAGCCTATCCAGTCGGTGTCTCCATTGATCTCAGCCAGATGTCTCCTGTAAAGTCTCATTATGTCACTTCTACCCACTTCCACCCAGGACCTGCACTTGGAGCAGCCCTGGTGCCCACCTCCCTAGAATGCCTTCTGGGCTGGGACCCTGCCTTTCAGCACTATGACAGGCACAGTCCCTAAATCTGGTCAACAGCCATAAAACACTTGGTCCCTGTGGTGTTTGAGAGTGTGGGGTAGAAACATAAAATTTATAGGCAGAAAAGGACCACATGGCCCACAAGGTCTGCCCAGATGAGGGGCTGGATGTCATCTGGACAGTTGGCAGCCCCTTTTCCCCACTTTTTATCCATCTCAAGACCATGTACAGAGGGGTTTGTCCTGTGCTGTTAAACCAGACGCACTGACGTTCACACCATCTTCCATCCGCCATGTGGTTGTGTCCCTACTGCATGCCTCATGTGATCACTGCAGAGCAACTGGTAGCACAGCCTTCCTTCTCAGTGGGAAATAGCATCCAGTGGGATACTGACTCCATCTTCTGCAGGCACGCCAATGAACCAAGCTTGAAGTGTGTACCTGGTTTGCCAGCATCATGAATGGCAATACTGATGCTGCACCAACAGGCCAGCACAGCTTTTTAGTTTTAATCTTTAATTCTTACAAAGCAGAGATTTGTATCATAAGTACAATGAACTAGAGTTGTCCCAGCATACTAGGGTACTGCTATTATCATTCTAGAATATATTACATTATAGCTTATCTCTGCAGTGAGCTGTTCTAACTTCTCTGCTAGAACCTTTTAGAGCCTCTCCTGAGCACACATTTACTACTTTGCAACTTGATATATATAATAGGCAATGTAAATTAGTTTATTAAAGTTGTCTATAAAGTGTAATGAATCTCAGGGGAAGAAAACCACATATTGTCTTAGCAGGGCAGTTCTCTCTCTCAGCTCGGGTAGAGCTGGTGTTAAACCCAGACAGGGTAGCAGAGAGTAGGAGGACAACCCCTCTCCTTGCTGACCAGGTGACAAATGAAAGCCAAACACTGGAGGCTGGGGGAGACTCAGGTATGAGGTCAGCGTTCAGGCATTGTCACCAAGAGTATCACAAATAGGAAGGCACATGTTATTAATTACCTAACCCTCTGTTTACAGCTATATAAGTAAGGCAGGTTTCACAATGATGTGCTGGAAAATTAGTTTTGTATGGGTTTCAGCTCATGTAGGGGAAAGGGGACATTAAGTTGTTGACAGGGTGGCAAAAAAAACAGGTTGGGGCATGTAGTTATAAATGTCTCCTAGTAGCTGGAGTTAGAGGAGTTTAAAACTATGGTGAATATTAATATTTATGGCTTGTGACATGATTCATGGGGCAGAGATATTTAAAGGGAGACATCTGTACCATATTCATCAAGATGTTAAGAAAAAGTAGGATTTATTGGATGGTGTAGAGGTCTCCGATGGTATGGATTCAGTTGCGTATTGACCACTGTGGATCCACGTCTTGGTTATATAAGGTAGGGAAACAGTATAATGGGTAGTGAGAGGTCCAAGGAGTAGAGGATATGATAGACCATTATTTGTTATATTGTATTAAATATAGGGTGGAGAGAAGGGGCCCTGTCTTTAGCTGTTGAATCAGTGGATTTTAGCGATTTGACAGTAGTGGTCCTTTTGGGTGGAGAGGTGGGTGATTTAGTCCCAAAGGTGGTGCCTTTATTAGTGCAATACTGGTATGTTACGTAAGTTATAAAGGTTACCTTGAGACTGGGTCCTTGGAATTCCAGCGGGTGGTAGCAGTAGTCTGGATAGGGTTGTAGCAGCCATTTCCATGATAGAAGAAAACCAGGAGAAATCTTCTTTTAGCCAGCCAAGAGACAAGATCACATTCCATGATAGAAGAAAACCAGGAGAAATCTTGTTTTAGCCAGCCAAGAGACAAGATCACAAGAGCTGTCTCTGCATTTCCATGGCTGTGGTAGTAAGCAAGAAGTGACACCACAGAAGATCACATACTGATGACAGTGTAACGCCATAGGAAGTGACATCATAAGGGCACCAGCCACTTGCTTGGAAACTGAGAATGCTATGAGACCTAAGGATTACAGCATCATTCTGCTTGAAAACCAAGGTTGCCAGGAGACTTCAGTACTAAAGCATCATCCTCTTTGGAAACCAAGGCTATTTATTTATTTATGTATTTTTATTTATTTCAAACGTTTTACCAGGAAAGTCATACTGAGCTGCTATCAGCTCGTTTCCAGATGCATCCTGAAGGGAGGGGAGAATAAAGCAAAACAGATACAAAGTACAGTGTTATATACAAGAATATTACAATAATTATGAAAATAAGAAAAAAGCATACAATTACAAGAGCACATAAGAATAAAATTGACATACAGTAAAATTGCAGAACAGGCTAAAGAACATAGAACAGTGAGCAACAACAATAATAATGATCAGGAGCAGGGAGTAGTTACTGATGAACTGAGGGAGGGGGCAGCACAAGTATCAGTGTGTGGTAGAAGGTAGGTGACATGGGTCCACCCCAATCAGAGGCAGCTGCAGGAGTGAATAGAGAAATCCCATAGGAAGCTGGCCCACTGGTGCAGCAGCAAGATGTCCACTTGTGGTGCCGACATCCTGGTTTTGGGGATGACTCGGTGGAAGGAATGAGCATCCCAGGGACTGCTGTTCCTCTCTTGGGGGGGGGGGACCTCTGGCAGAGGCTGGGGGTACCGCCATGGCCAGAGCCACATGTCAGCAGGGAGAGGTGGATGCTGGTCATCATTGCACATCCCCACCCCCGGGGATCCTTGCAGCAATAAAGAAAAAAAGCATGAGCCTCACGCATGATGCTGGCTACACCATCCCGCTGCCTACTCATGTCCGCTGGAGGCGGGTCTCGCTCCCATGGCCCCCACCCCAGGGGGTAAGCCAGGTCTCGTCTACCCAGTGTCCATTGGGGGGGTGCCTGCCTGGTGGCCCCGCCCAATAGGGTAAGCCTGGGCTTGGGGGGGAGGGAGACCAGGCAACAAAATAAAAATCCCATAGAAGAAATTTTAGAGCATTAAAGGGGGGAGAAGACCAGATAGAAGGTGGGTGAGAGAGAGAGCCCCATAGTGGGGAAACGGAATAAGAAGGCAGCTTGTGCAGCTGTAGATTTTATTGGTGGGAGAGCAAGAGAGCAAACACAAGTGATGCAAACAGAGTAAGCGGTAGAAGGGGAAAAGAGCAGTGAGAAGTAAGATACGAGGGAAGGGAGTCAAACCAGAATTTGGAGATGAAAGAGGCACAGTGGGAAAGGCACATGATATCAGAGAAGGAGGGAGGTGTACAAGGAACAGTAATGAGTACACAGGGATTTGTCAAGTGAAAATCAATAGGAGGAGTGAAAGAGGGGACCCAGTCTAGCTAAAATGGACTTAGGAACAGCACTGTAAACAATGCTTCCATAGTTGAAAATCAGGCGAATCGTCTTATTGAGGATTTCTCTCCGTACAGGACATGGGATACTTCTCTTATTTCTGTAAAGTGCACCAAGTTTGGGGTGAAGCTTCTTGCAGCTAGCACCCACATGAACAGAAAAATCAAGGTGGTGAGCCAGCCAGACCCCAGCATACTTGAAAGAGGAGACATCTCCAATAGTGACACCATCAAGAGTTTGAAAGAAAAGAAGGAAGGAAACTCTAGCAAGATTGCTAGGAGAAATCTGGACTACAGCATCATTCTACTTGGAAACCAAGGCTGCTGAGAGACCTCAGCATTGTATTTTTAATGACTGCTAATAGAACTGTTAATCACACACACAATGTTAATTGTACAGTAATGCACTGAAATCTTTATTGGAGTAGGATAAAAATGAAAGAAACTATTTTTTGATACGTACTTCTGGAAAAAAACCACCAAACATCTAGTCTTTGAGAGTATTGTCACTGTGGACCAGTGTAGTGTGTGAGGGGTATGGGGGATATTGCTCTAATTTGCTGTATGAATACAAAGTGGATTGCTGATGATGTGGATTAAGTCAGAATCAGAACTGTCCCCAACTGCAGCCGATTTCCAGTGTTGACATACAGTACTTTGCAGGTAGCTAATTCCTTGTAAACCGGTAGCCTTTCTTGGGAGAGGGAAAGAAGAATGTGTCAGCAGAGAGTGAATGTATATCATGAGTCTGTTGAGCATAGGTATGGTGTTATTGCAAAGTATCCTACAGTAGTGTCACAGTACTGACAGCGGTACAACAGAATCGGAAGAGGGGGGTTGATGGGTACAAGGTAAGATTCGAGAAGTGTGTGAGTGATTATCATTTTATTCCTGCCTATACCTACTGTAGTATGCTTTGTTGTGTGATGATTCCAAGCCTTCTGTGATCATCTTGTAAACTAGGTGTTGCATATAACTGAGGCCATCTCAACATGGAAACTATAAATAAATAAATAAGTCCCTCTCCCCATTGCTTTGCCTTGTTTGTGAAATGGCTTCCTAGTTTTCTTTGCCTTGTTCCAGCCCATACTCAATTTAAAGTGCAATTTTGAAAATGTTATCTGTCAAGCATTTTATATAGACTGTTTTATAATGTATACCTATGTTCTGTGTATGTTTTATATTGCTATTCTTGGGCCTGGTGTGCCCGAAAAGGACCCTCTGCCTAGCACACTCACTAGGTTTATTTAGTTTATTTGTTCACTGAGTTGGTGCATTGATCTCAGAGACCAGTTTCAGGCATGACCCAACCAATGTATATGCCAGAAACAAACAGTTGCAGGAGGGAAACATACAGAGGAATATTTCAACACTTGCAAGCAAGTTACAAGACATAATAGTTACAGCCATAAGATTCTGCTGCAAACATGAGAGTATCACAAAAGTAGCAGCAAAGAAGATTTGCAAACAGTAGATATTAGAAATACCTATATGTGTCACGGTTTGTACATGGACATGCAACCCTGCTTAGCCACATGAAGTAAATAACTATCAGGTTAAACAAATAAACAAGTGAATACCATAATCTACATTTGTGTGTGTGTGTGTGTGTGTGTGTGTGTGTGTGTGTGTGCACGCAATGGCCCTAAACAAAATATTACTGATAGATTTTTTTTTTAGTGCAGTTTAACCTTATGACATCACAAATGGCAAAGAAACAAGTGATGTCAAAAGGTCAAACTACACGAGGAAAATATCTGTAATATTTTCATTAGGGCTGTGGCATATCTGACTTATGCCATGCCTTTTATTATACAATGGTTAGAAAAAGTCCTGCATCCTGATTGTTCAGTGGCCTTAAACAGTGATGTCATTGCAGCACAACTTCACTGTATGAAGGTAATCAGCACATATTAGCTCAATGGCATTCTCTACTTCCATTGCCAGTGTGGACCTAGAATGAGAATATTGGAACCAGAGTGAAAATATTGGACCTGTCACAGATATATGCCACTTATTATCCTCATAGGTATGGCATCCAGGACTGGCCCTTTTAAGTGTAATCTTAGGAAACATCTCTCTGCACTCAGTAGCTGGATTGCTGACTATAAGTCGCTCCTATCCCTATGGCACCTCCTTCTCCTTCCCACCCCCCACCCCCTCCGCTTCACTCACTTCCCCACCCCTCATACCTCACCCCCTCACTACTCCCTTCCCTCCCTCCCACCCACCTACTCTTAATACTGCTCCCACCACCACTACTCTGCTTCTCAACCCTCCTCTGCCCCCACCCCCCTATGGCATTCAGTATGGTCTTTCACCCTACCTACCCCCACCTCCTCCCCTATCATGCCTGTACTCTCCTCTACTTCCCACCCCACCTTACAGTATAAGTGTCCATTCCCCTCTCCTGTCATACAGTACACCTCACCCCCCCCTCTAACAATGCCTATGTCCAGCAGCACTGTTTTCTTACTATTACCTCACTATTGTCTAGATTTTTTTATTGGTTATGTTTTTCGCAGAATGTATGAATTTGTCTCCACACCTACAGGTTCATCCCCCCTCGCCCCGGTCTAACTTGTTTTTTTACCATGTTTTGGTGCACTTAGGCTATTCTCTGAATGTACTGACATGACATTATTCTACCTTGCCTCAATTGTACTTATGTTGTTCTTACTGAATTGTATGTCAAAATTATTGTTTTTATATGTCATTGTATTCGTATGTTTTTCGACGTGGAACCTTTGTAAAAGAGCCTCCAGTTCAAAGGTTTTGTAAGCCGAGATATAAATAAATAAAAATACATAGGGCAATCGGGACCTGTAGCATAAATGATTTATCTGCACAAGAGCAGTCTGACCTCGGGTAACCTCATGAGTGGTGTAAGTCATCTGACGTCAGGGACCTGCAGGTGCATTTAAGAAAAGAAAGAGAAAAAATCTTCCAAAAGAGTTTTAAATTAATGGGATGGTCGAGCGGGCAGGTCTACGAATGGGCGGGTATGCTGGTAGCTAGGCAAAAAGCCTAGTTTTAAAAAGTACAAAACTTTTTTTTTTTTTTTTCAGAAATAATGCGATTTGTTTTGGAACTAGAGTTTGCTATCTGATGCCATATTGTAGGGACTGGAGTGAAGCTGTATTAGTTTCTGTTAAATATGAAAGTGCCACTGAAAGAAAAAGCACTGGTAGGAAAGTGGGTGATTGACATGGGGGTGAATAAATCTAAATTTCCAATATTTGTCACACACAAGTGTAAATAGATTGAATATAATTAATGGTCTTCGCTTTTTCCCATAGGGAAACCGTGGCGTAATTTGACGTTATAAAGGAGCGTTTATAATGGCAAACACAAGCATGGTTTTCCCCACATCATGCGTACGTCGAACTCCGCTTGCTGGATCCTTCCGAACAGGAAACCGCAAACCCACAGGAGAGAAACTGCCATGGACACTCGGCAGTAAGTAATTTTACAATTAGTTGAAATGTTCAACACAGCTACCGGATTGACCACCCTAAAAATATTTTAAATAAAGTTAAAGTGGACCTCGCACGCTGAGGTAATCTGACTGCGCCGGCACAGCAGTCTTTTTATTTTACATAATTGCTGAGGCGAAAAAGAGAAAGCCTAACAATTATATAAAATAAAATATGGGTCTTGTAACTGACGAGACACCTCGGGTTTGATGCTATGGTTAAACCTCGGGTGTTTGTAAATTCTCGTTACACACCAAGACCCATACTTTATCCTATATTTATTACACACATATTATGTATGCACCTATTGCATAAATACACACACAGTCTCTGTATGCATCCTAATACCTGAGGAGTTCACCCTGTGCAAGTATTACTGTCTCTTGTGCTGATAGCTGTCTCTGATTACGCCAAGTGCAGACTCTCCATATTCCTTAATCGTAAGATTTCTCACTTGTAATTATATGTCAGTGCATTAAAAATGTCAATTGAAAATCAATAGGGTAAAGTGGAATTTTGACTATATGTAATAACTTTATGATTGCTGTTTTCAAACCGTGCTGTCCTGTGGGAGCTCTGATCACTAAAAACACCCATAACTAATGTATTTGAAACAGTTTGCTGCTCAGATGATATGAGCCAATTGAAAGATCCCCACATAGTCCACTCCAAGCAAGTGCTCTGTTGAAAGAGCATTAAGTGCAGAGGTTGTGCTTTAGTACAAAATCTAATAATTTTTACACTGAAACACGTTTAGAGCACCAAAGCCTCATGTCTCTTGTAGCTGAGGATTTTTTTTTCTCTCAGTTGCATGAACAAAACGTTTGAACATTTAATGTCTGCATAATCCTGAACTGTTAAAATGCCACAATCTGGCAAAATGTGCGTATTGTGCACTGAAACTAGGTTCTCAGATACGTAGAAGTAAATGTTGAGAGAACACATATGGGTACATCCTTTATAATTACTGTGTGTTGAATTCCTACAATAAACACCTTTATTTATGTATGTATTTCTGTTTTAAATTTTGTGACCTGGATATTCACACTGAGCCAAGTCTCATTTCTTAGTGTGACACAGGGGAGGGGAACAAGGGAGGAATGAAATACAGAATACAATAATATGTAGATAATACATAACAACAAAATACATGCAAAAACGAATAATTACATTGCAAAATATGTAATACAAAATACAAAGCAATTAGATGTGAACCCCCTGACTTGCCCAGCCCTTTACAGTGTGGCGACAGGGATCCTTAATAGGCTAAAGGACTAAACTTACAAGAGGGCTGCTATGAACTAGCACATGGCTGCCTCTGTGAAAAATGAAAAGAAAATCAGAAAAGGTTTCAGCAAGAAAAGCCAAACAAAAAGGCAGTTCTGTGTATGGAAATATAGCAAAATAGGTTATCCTTAAGTAACCCTTTGAAACTGAATGACAAGTGTGTGTGTGTGTGTGTGTGTGTGTGTGTGTGTATACGCCTAAACAATCTTTATGAAATAATATAAATGTATTGGGCAGCTAGTATTGGGTGACTATTTAAAATTAATTAACAGGGTCCTGATTTTGTATAGCAAATTGCCCCATTAATAATCCAAATAATTCCTGAAATGGGAGAAAGAAGGACCAAATGAAAGATGTACTGTGTCTGGGAGGGTAAATGCACTTCTGTTTAACAATACTGTAATATTTAATCGTTTTAGTGGGTAATTTCACAGAACTTGGCTGGATTATTCTTAAGTTCTGAAATGGACTTTACTATGATACCACACTGCAGAACATTTTGATAGGGACTGTCTTGAGAACTATGAGGTCCGCTTTGATTCATTTAAAAGGAAAAAGTTAAATGACTCACTTTTCCTCTTTGTGTTTTGTGATAATTTAGTGGTATTCTGAAACTAAGATGCATACAATCTACATTTAATACACGCAGCATAGTATTTAGTTGGCACTGGAACACTGACATGGAAGTATTTTTGTGGCTTTGCCTGCTCATGCTGACTTTATCCTTCACTAACTCTGTTCTCAGCTAATTGGCTGTAAAATGGGTTGGACAGATTTTAATTTCTAGGAGTGTTTAAAAGAGAAAACACTTTAAACGTATTTATGTTCTTGTTAAACAGTTTTTTTTTTTTTTAACAGTAGTTTTTTAGGGACGGTGGTAAAATGTGTTCTTGCATCACAAGTATTGTATTTTGTTTTACCATTTGGTGGTTTAAGATTGAAAAGAATGACTTGACAAGGAGACACTGCAGCCAAGGGTGACATCACCCTGTAATGTTGACCCTTTAATCACAAGGTTAAGTTATTGGCTTTCTTATTCTGGCAGTGAGTGTGTTAAACCAGTGCAAAATTCAATTAAACTGTCTAGCAAGGTTTTTGAAGCAGGCCAGTTCAGTTAAGCTTCTTATTTTACTGTGACCGACACCAGTGGATACTGTGTTATGCCAAAACCAACAGGCTGTAAAGCACCTTGTTTCATGCTCTCAGCTGATCAATATTTTTATTTTCTAGGCTTGCCCAGAAATATGGAGGCAGTATCACATAACGGTAAGTGAGAACATGACTTTGATTTTCTTCTAGCGCCAACATGTTTACTCCTGTGAACTTCTAACCATAAAAAAGTAAATAGGTTTCTTGTGCAACGCAATAATTGCAGAATATAGTCTTTAAATAGAGGGGCAGCACAGATATATTGAAGAAGTAGCTTTGAGTACCAAATGACTCGGTGCCCTTAGCAGAAGTTATTTTACTGGTGAGTACAGTAAAGGGAAGGGGGAGCTAACACTGAACTGTAAACCACTTACTATAGTACACAATAACAGTCCTTCAGATGACTTCTGAACTTAAAGTCCAATTTGGAACCTTAGTTCTGGCTTGGTTACTGATTAATCTAGAAATCTCATGCATGATTGTCATGTGCGTCTCCCAGTTTTACCACTGCAAGGCACTTGACTGACTACATAGTCTGGAGCCTGAGGGCCTCTTGTAGAGCTAACCAAAAGCCAACATTGTATGTTCATGGTGCTTTACTACTACAAAGAACTGATTTTAGTGTTTCATCATAATACTGACTGACATTACTGTAAACCTAAGATAAAGCTTAAGCATTTTCAGGTTCTGTTTGCTTCCAGTGTTATCAGACTGGCCTGTTGGTCTATGAATGCCCCAAACAAAACAACTAAAGCTACTGTATTAATCACAGAGTTGTAGATGTTAATACAGTACTGTGAGTTCAGACTGCTGCTAATGGTTTGCTTCTCTTGAATAACTTATTTTAGTACCTATAATCTTGACTATCAGGAACCTGAGAGTGGTTGAGTCTACTTGATTAACGTCTGTTTGCAAGTGCGGGGCGGTTTATGTGCTGCACTAATAAAGCGAACGTATGTAAAAAGTAGTAATATCTTTACATGGGCAGCATTGCAATAGACATCTGTGTCAGCTGTATACATTGAAACTCATGCTGTTTGCTAGACACTTGGTGTAAGTTGAACGTTTTGAAATATTCACGTGATAAAATATGTTTCCTGTGGCTACTGCTATTTTTAACATAATCTGTTGTGGCTACTGGCTTTGTGTTCTCAAGGGAGAAAGGAAGGTCCTTTCAAAATGTCGTTTATGTTTCAGACTTCAGTGACTAGTTTCATAAATATGGGGGTTATAAAATTAACATTTGTGTTCTGACATTGCCCTCCTTTTTTAAGTCTGTGAATTGAGTTGAAACTGTTGAAACAACAGATATATTGAAACATAATGACATCTGCTGAGTTTCTGCAGCTGTTTTGTAACTACTAGTAATAATAATAATAGTTAAAAAGCTAGCTCTACTCTCTGGTGAAGTTATGCTGCCATGCTTTATTAAAAGACTTTGCAGTTCACTAGTCACCTAGTAAATCCAAATAAGTGAGGTAGAAATCTTACCAAACCTAGCTAAAACTTTTAAATAAATAAATAAATCTGGCCTTAGTCTAAGAAATGAAAAAACTCTTCTGCAGTAGAAGTGCAGAAAAGGTTTTCATCTTAGAGCTGCGTAATAAATTAACCTTAAATATTTATCTTAGAGGTGAAAGGGTTCTTAATTAAATATTAGCAGCAAAAGTAATGGTTAAAAGGCATTATAGATATGTACATTAACCTGAAACACCCTGGTGTAAAGAGAATTTATTGAAGCTGTCCACTAATCCTATAGCCTTCACTTGGAGAGCTTGTTTAGGAAGTAACATGTTTAGAAAGGATACAGCTGCAGTAGAGGCAATGAATTTGTGTAACACGGAGGCGCGCGTGTAGACACACACAAAATGTTCTGCACCCCATTAGGCTTGTTTACTTCACCAAAGGGATTAAATAAGAAAGTTCTGATAGTCAAATACTTTAAGCCTGTGATATCGCAAACTGAAGGTTTACTCTGTAACCCACAGTCAGTTGACTTGAAAAATGCTTTAAAATTACAGCCCTGCCTTATTATTTTTGTAGCTTATCTAAGCTGCTGAACCCCATGTAATTTAAGAGAAGGTATGCTCTCAATATACTGTTGCCTGACTAGTCTCAGTAGCATGTTGTAAGTTCCAGATAGTAGCTGTTTAAAATGTAGCCTTAGATCTGCTGAAATGTTTGTGTGTCATTTCAGATGTAATTTTCATGTGTCGCATTAGGGTTGAGAGGTTCTTTTTTTTATTTTTTTCCCCTCCTTATCACTTCACTTCACTTCCATATCTTTGGTTTGAAGCAGGGTCCTTCATACCCACCTGGCCTCGCAGGTCATCTGTTGTGAGTTCCAGCAGCAGAAAGCCCTTTGTGGCAGGCCCTGGGGAGGTCCACAGTCTCTGTGGTGCTTTAGATTAGTTTGTGTAGCTGTCATATCTTGGGGGCCCTACTAGTCGCATCTGGTGCCAGTGATGTGAGGACGCACTGGACGGCACGCACGTCACTAGCCTTTTCCTTCTTTTTGTTTTCCCACCTGCTTCCTGCATACATAGCATGAGCTTTCCTCATTGCACTGGCCTGGTCATCCACAACATCTAATGCCACACGTTAGCCCAGAGGAGGTGCTCCTGCAACAAGGCTGTGGCTGTCCTCCCCCCAGAGTCTCAAAGCACAGGCGCTGTAGTATTCCTAGACTCCACCAGCCCAGGCAGGATGTCAACTTATGCCACATACCTGAGTGTCCTGCATGGGAGCACAACACACTTCGCCGTTGCTGCTCTGGCCAGGCCGTATTGTTCTTTTGGGATCCATTTTGAGGGTGGGGTGAGACAGGTGGGGGGGGGGCTAATTCTCTGTACTGTCCTTTACTGTAAGCAGGATGTAATAAATCAAACTTTTACTTAAATATCATCAGCTGTAACTAAACATTATGCTTACGAGGCCATAGGACTGCTAGATTCTAGGTTCCTTCCTGGTACCATTGCATGAAGAAGCCATCATTACAGAAGCTTTGATTACACAAAATTGTAGTCTAGTGGTCACATCACCACCAAACATGGAAAATATTTTTTTCGACTAGGATTGTTATACCTATTACAGCTGACACATGCTAATGTTAAGTCATCAGCAATTAAAATATTGGCAGCCTGCTTTCAACCTCCTGAGCAGCAGTTTCTCAGGGCCTGTGGCCTGGGAGTCTTTCAATGTACTATGGTGATCCCACACCAAACCACAGACAAACCAGTAGTACTTACTGTGTATGGTACTTATAAGCAGTTTGAAAACATGCACAAAGGTGTCCTCAGAACTGTTGCTGATGCACAGGGTGGCTGAAAGTTATTGATCCTTGGTTGACCATTTATTGGTTTGAAGTTGCAGGTTATCCTTAGAATTACACTCCAGTGAGTTTGTTTATTCTGCAAACACATACTGAGGTGAATACTCTTGGGTGTAGGGATTTAAGACAAAGGAGACAAAACTGTTGATAGTCAAATACTGGAGATTGTTACTGTTATCAACAGTTTCATCCTGAGGCCTTGTTTTCAAAGGTTAGTTAAACCCCATCTGTTGGACCAACAAAGACCAATATAACCACCCTTTATAGTCAAAATGAGGTTCACCTATTGAGTGTCTTAATAGCACTAAAGAATGTGCTTAATAAAATAATGTTGTTAGAGCGGTTGCTGTTCTAAATTATAGTTATTAAGGTCTATGAGCATCTCTTACAAAAGCCACTTCAGCTTCTTTTTTTTGTCGTAGTTGATCCTCATCCCTGCCATTCTTGACTTTCTCTGTTAGCAAGATGAGTGATGCCATCTGTTGGGCAGATAGTGCTTTACATCTTCATTTTGCTTTATTTTTCTACTGGACTCGGTCAAAATTCAGGTAACAACAGAATTTCCTCTCCCTAATGACTCTTGGCCAGGAAAGTAACGTTCTGTTTGTGCCATGCATCAGTTTGAATGTATTTTTTTTTTTTTTTAACTGAGATAACTTTTCCCATTTTGCACTTCCTCGTCATGTATTTGTAAGGGGTAGGAATTTGGCCAGTATGAAAATATTTTATGAATACAGTAGTTTATCAGCAAATCTGGATTTGCATTTGTCATAAAACAGAAACATGTCCTCATCACAGGAATAAAATGTCTATTTCTTTAGTTTCTGAATGTCACAAGGCCATCACATAATTTGTTCAAATCATTTAAAATTAACACTCCACGTGAACCAGCAAAGTACAGTATGTTCAGTATGCTTTTCTGTTTGAAATCTTATGTTTTGGAAAACAAAAATAAAAAGCATTAACTTAAAAAAAAAAAATTAACCTTATATGAAATACAACTTATTGGGCTGCATAGACATAGGCTTCTATTGTGTTTTATCTCATACCAAAGAAGCCACATCCATTTTGGTTGATTATATACAGCTAGAATATGTCCTGTCTGATCTCTCATTATGGACTGCCTGAAATATTTAAACTAAAAAACAGTCAGAATGCTTGCAGTTTTGCTTCTTTTTCCTGGACTGAGAGATAAGAATGCCAGTTTTGAGTAGATATTTAGATTCAAGCTAGTAATAAAAAACTAATCCTAACTTGCACCCATGTAAAGCAGTTCCTGGCACATAACAAGTTTGTGTTTTCGCTTAGTTTCCCAAGCTTGGTGTTTACCATTTTATTAGGAACCAGATTTACATATGGCTAGGTTGACTGAACCCAGTTTTCAGAAATCTAGTGCAGTTCTACATAAATTTTCTGAGTTTCAGATTTTTTTTTTGATCTTGACTTTCAAACAGAAATACTTTATAAGAAATGGTTGTTATTTGTGGTGGTGGTGGCATGTGTGTACATGGAGGGGTAGGTATTTGGTGCTACAAACAGTTTTACCCACGGGATTTTCTACTTTTTTTTATAAGAAGCTCAATAAAGTGTAAGTTTTTCTCCTGTTGTCCTGTGTAGTCTTTAAAATCAAACATTAATCATATAGTAAACTGTATCTAGGTGTTCCACATGTTTTAGCCCATACTGTGCTCTTCTCTGAAGATGAATGGCACTGGCCAAGTAATATATTAATCTTAAAGGAGATCTACAATACTGGGGAGAGCAACTGTCCAGTTTATTTGTGTTTAAAGCATGAGAAAAACATCACAAGTATCAAAAGCATGTATTACGAAAAAATATTTGTCACAAAGTATCTTTTATAAGTGAGGTCCAGTAAAACACTGTCCACACACACAAAAGTTCCTGTAGTTACAGAAAGTCTTATAAATGGATTTTATGACTTGAGGTTTTTTACAGATCATAAAATTCCAGCCGTTGGCATGAATAATTTGGGGAATAATACTGTGCTAGTATTGTTGTTTCTACCAATGGCATAAATGCAGAAACTTGCTTTATTCCTAAAGTTAAAAAAATATGTTGAGTTCTCAATGTCTTATTCAAATTATTCGCATCATAAAAGAACGCCACATACTTCTCTTCCTTAAGATTCTAATCCATTCCATCCTCTTTCTGTCTTTAATTCTTTTTATCCGTTGAGCTTTCTTTTTTTCCCCTTAAAGTTTAGCTTTTAATCCTTATACTCAAAGAGACACAGACCAAAATAAATCTAATTCAGTTACTTGGTCTCTTTTCTGGAATGCATGAATGGAGGGTCCTCCTTTTGTGTGTGTACACTTTCTAAATACAGAACCATATATACTTACCAGAATTGACTTGGAAATAATAAATATGATTGTATATGTCTTTATGTGCCTTATCTGGATGGTGTGTATGTGTGTGTGTAAATATTACATACAGATATTTTTTTCTCAAATAATAACTGGCTCCAGAATAACTACTACTCAAAAAAAATATAACGTTATTTCATTTTGCCTTGTGAATAAAATAGAATGATAAATTGCTTCAGCTACAGTAAGAGAAATGTTTCAGCCCTTTAATTTATTTGTAATAATTCTATAGCATTTTATCATTACGTGCTATAGATAACCCCAAAAACAAATATACAATGTAGTACAATATTACATTTAATATAATGTTCTTTCAAACAAAATATTTGTTTTGATTCTAGTATTATTTCTCTGGACTGTCTAAACAGTACCATTGTCAGTAAGATGTATTCACTAGTATGAATTTTAATTAAATATAATATTTTTAAAGAATAAACTGTTTTATTAATCACCTCCAGTGTTGTATTTATATCCACTTTTTTGGGATGGCCACAAATGAGGGAATAAATCAGAATTAATGCACAAAAATGGTGTGCTTTAAATTCTGAAATTAATTTGTGCAGAATTTGTTTTTAAATTGCATTCTTGTTTTGTTAGTAATTGTAGCTGACTGCAGAATCTCAGTGTATTTTACAACATGTGATGTATAACAAGCACAGTTCAGTTTTCAGTAAGTGTGAAATTTATGGTAGAAATTCTATATAGACACAGCAGGTGGTCGTGGCAGTAGGTGGGTTTGATAAGCTGACATTCAGAAGTTGACACAGCACTTACTTGAAGACCTCAGAACAAACATTTGTGTTGCTTCACCTGCAGACCCTTTATGTGTCAGGATCCCAGAGCATTAATAACTAAATTTGCTGTAAGACACAATCAGTAGTCTACTTTTGTTTAAAAGGAAATTATTATGGATAAAACCCTTGAAAACTGTTTCATAGGAGGTTTTAAGTAAATAATTATTAGTAAATATCTACAACTTCTTCTTGTCTGCCCATTCTTATATGAGCATGTAACCACAACAGAACTAACAAATATGTACACACTGACATTTAGTTAGTCAGGTATATATATTAATTATAGATACATAGCTATAACATACAAGTGGTGAATAGGGTAAACAAGTAATCATTTTGGGGATAAATAGTTGCACTTAGGACATGTGTTATTTCACTTACAACAACGTTTTTCCACCTAAAATCTAGAAATATAACAAAGAACAATGGGTCAGATAGGATGTTTAGAATGGAAAGAAAGAGAATTTAAACCTAAAACAAGGTAAACCCTAAGAAAAGCATTACAAATGGAGTGGTATACATCAAATGCATAATGGGCTGTAGTAGAATTTTATTTATTTATTGAGATCTTGGATTACAACACCTTTGATCTGAAAGCTTTTTATAAACGTTTCACATCAGAACAAAACAGGTAACATACAATAATGACAAGATGGGACAAAAATGGCAGGATAACAAGTAACACGTTTATCTCACACAAGTGATAAGACCTTAACTAATCCGTGGCTTTGCCACTTGTGATTATGGGTCTTACCACTCGCTAGTGAGTTAAATGTGTTATTCAATACAATCCATTATGTATTCTCTCTCTCCTCCCCTCTGTCTTATCTACCTGCTCTGTCTGTCTGTGTGTCTGCCTGCCTATTTGTCTGTCTGTCTGTCTGTCTGCGTGTGTGTGTGTGTGTGTCTCTCTCTTCTCTCTCTATATATATATATATATATATATATATATATATATAGAGAGAAGAGAAAAGAACAACAACTGGGCAACCATGCACACAACCAGCCTGTGCTGCCACAGAGGGGTTCTAATTACATCAGGCCTTGAGAGCGAAGCTTGAGATGTCCAATGTAATTAGAAGCTTGAGGTGGCAGCCCAGACTGGTTAAGCATGTGGTTGCCCAACCAGTAAATTTTATAGTGTATAGTTTTGTGTATGTGTGTTTTCTGTTTTTTATTTATTTATTTTGGGGAGGGGGTAAATAAAACTGCAGAGCCACTGGGTGCGAATCTCAAGACGGCTTCACCTTCCCTTTAATGCTCAGTCACACCCGACAGCTTGGCAGTTTTGTTTGGGGAAAAATAAAAGTGTGCACATGGTCATTTTGAGTGCTGGTGGCTGCAGATTACCAATCAGCTGATATGTTGTTGTACCATAGAAGTGTATGACCACATTCCATGACCTTTGAACTGTGGTACAGCAACATTTCAGCAAGGATGGAAATCTATGCTGATCAAGGGCCCTACTATATATATATATATATATATATATATATATATATATGTGTGTGTATATATATATATGTATGTGTGTGTATATCTATATATCTATATATATATATATATATATATGAGATATACAATGGTGAGCTGTCAGATAAATGATTTATCTACACAAGTGCTGTTTGACCTCCGGTAACCTCACGAGTGGCATAAGCCATGAGTGAGATGTCCGTGGTCAAACAGCACGAGTGTAGATAAATCATTTATCTGACAGCTCACCATTGTATATTTCATTTATGCAAAAGGGATGCTTTCTGTCAGTGCAGGGACATTTGCTTTTGATTATCTTTTTTTGCATGTTTGTCAAAAAAGTGAACAAAAAATTGCAATTTCCACTCTTTTTTTGCTAATTATAAAAAATCTATACAGTATCTATAAATTAAATACCACTCGTTTTGTAGATAATTTTGTGCTGCACAACTTTCATGCTCACAGCTCAATGCTATCTTTTTCATTTTAAAGTTATTTGCATTTGAACATAGTTATTACTGGTACTGAGGCTGAACATTCTAAATGAGTTCCAGAGTGATTGTGACATATCTACTATGTATATAAATCTGTGATGATCGTCTACTATGTGTATAAATGTAAAATTTTGAATTGATCTCTTAGTAGCTCAGATTTATCACATAGGATTTATGTCTACACCTATTGCATAAATCTGTATATATATATATAAAAATAATACTGGCCGGGTAGGGCTAGTATAGTTAGGGTTGGAGGGCTACTTTGATGTTAAACCCCAAAGTTTGCACTTTAATAACTTTGCAACCGTTTGTCCAATTTGCCTGAAATTTTGCATGCCTGGTGTCAAATCATAGATCTCTGGATCTGGAAAGTTTCCTTCAGGTTAGATATATGGCTGCGGAACCATACAGCGTCAAAAAAGTGAAAAAAAAAAAACAAAAACTTTTGCGCATTTTTCAGTCGTGCTTAAAGGACTGAAGAATGCGTCTGAGTGGATTCAAATTTGCATGTATATATGTGGCTTGGGTTAAACTGGTGCGTTTTGAAGATTTGGTGAAAAAATATTAATCCATTCAAAAGTTATGCAAGTTTTTCTTGTCCCATTGTAGCCTATGGGAAAATTTATATGTGCATAGCGAAAATCTTTTTTTGTGCTCAGAATTTTGTTGTGCGTGAAAATATTCCCTTATAAGGTGTAGGGATGTCATGAAAACATTTTTGTTGTCGCGAAAACAATGCTCAACAGCATTGTCCCATGTGTTGTTTTCTTTGGTACTTCATTGTGCCAAGGTGGATTGTGCTTTTGGGCTGAAATGTGCAGGGTGGCAAGCCCTGGTCCCACAGATATGCCTTTTGGTGGTTTGATCCCAAACCATTCAACAGACCCATAGTTATTGTTTTCCAAAGTTGAGAAATTTCCCATAGGATAACATTGCTGTGCCTTTTGGTGCCCATATCTCGCAAACGATTCGAAATATGAATTTTTTGCTACCCACAGTGTGAGGACGTTTCGAAGTCATAGATTATACCCTGCAGTGGAATTTTTTTTATAGCTGCTACAGTAACTGAGATATTGCCAAATTAGTGTTACAAGGGTTACTTTACGGTACTATGGGGCTGCTGTATGGCTCCGCATTTAAGTGTAAGTGGGAGCGCAGGGCCTGGAGGGCCCACGCTGTCCTTCATATGCATACCATTACACAAAATATGGACAACGTGAAGGGAGCGCAGGGCCCAGAGGATCCGCGCTCCCACAAACACATACCATTAACCCCTTAAATTACACTTTCTCAAAAGAGAAATTCATTGCAAAAACTCCGTTATTGCATCAGTTAGGTTGATGTCACAGCAACAAAGTTTGGAAATTCAGTGTTAGATTTGCCCATCCCCACCCTACAGGCACCAACAGGTATTAGGGGGTGCCATGGGGTCGTCGGACCTAACTCTCACCCATTCTCCTATACTGTAGAGTTTCAGCTTGTTTACACATGGAACAGGGTTAGGTTGGGCCCCAGTGACCATGACCGCCTTAATGCCCTGTTAGTGCTATGAAAACGAGGTAATAGAGATATTGACAAATTAGTGTTACAAGGATTCCTTTTCAGGTCCATATGGCTACTGTATGGCTCCATTGTTTTATGTAAGTGGGAGCACAGGGCTCAGAGGGCCCACGCTCCCACAGATGCATATCATTATGCACAAATGGGCAGTTTGGGCCCTGCGCTCCCACCAACATATACCATTTACTAGTTACATTTCACTTTTTAAAAAAGTAAGGAAATTCATTGCAAAAAAAAACTTTGTTAATGCATCAGTTAGGGTTGATGTCACAGCAACAAAAGTTGGGAAATTCAGTGTTAGGTTACCCCCTCCCACCCCACCCCATTCTTACACACCAACAGACTGTCGTGCCATGGGGTCATCGGCCTCCCACCCCACTCTCCTATATTGTAGCATGTCAGCTTGCTTACACATGAAATAGGGTGAGAGTTGGGCCTGACAAACAGGGCACACCCCAACATCTGTTGTGTGTGGAGTGGGGGTGGGATGGGGTGGTAGGGGATAACCTAACATCGAATTTCCAAACTTTTGTTGCTGTGACATCAACCCTAACTGATGCATTAAACAAAGTTTTTTGTAATGAATATAGATTATATATACACACACACATATACTAAATGCATGTGAAAATAAACTACACCAAATAACCCTGGTATTTTTGCTTGTCATGGACCTACTGTGAGAATATCATGATATTCTTATTCTGGGCAGATGACAAAACAAATATTGTCACGGTAGGTCCTTCAAAATAGAAGTCTGGCACTGGAACTTGATTGTACTCAGAACCATTTGCTTCTAGAACTTTAAAGAGCAACAGTTCTGCTCATTTCGAATTCCTTATACTCCCCCCACCCCCCACCTCCCCAAGGCAGTCTACATACGCAGGACTTTGACAGTCCACTTCAAAGAATTTTACTTGCTTTGGTTTTTGAAGGGGAAGAGATTGTAAATTCTGCTCATCTGCCCAATCACTTCACCTTCCTGGTTACTGTTCATGAGCCTAGTCCTCCAAAACACCCCCGCTCTCCGAAGTCTTATGAGGTATTAGTTTGTAGAGCATGGGGCGTGCTCCATTGATTTCACTGGAAGCTGAGTTTCCATGATACTTTTTAATATTTTAGCTGGTTACTAGGTCACATCAAAGCCACGGCTCAGCTAACAAGAGCCTTGTTAGCTGACCCATTGCTTTGATTTGAGCCCAGTGACCCTCTAAAATATTAAAAAGCATAATTGAAACACAGCTTCCGTTGAAATCAATGGTGTATGCCCCATGCTGTACAAACTAATATGTAACAAGGCTTCAGATCATGGGGATGGTACGTAGGATGAATAGTAACCAGTAAAGGGAAGGGACTGGACAGACGAGCAGAATTTACAATCCCTTCCCCCTTCAAAAACAAAGAAAAGAAACATTCTGCAAAGTGAACTGATAAAGTCCTGGGTAGGTAAGCCACCCTTAGGGGTACTATAAAAGCACCCAAACTGGTGCTGTTTAAATGTAAATCACTACACAGCAGCACATCTAACAGTTTTACTACACAAACCCATGTCATTGCATAAATCAAATATGACATGAGCCAAATAAAAACATGCCTCGTGAATATGCAGCTATGTAGTTGTGCAGTTAGTATACTTATGATCCTTTGCTGTCATTAAATAGTTGTTACTATATGCAGCACATTACTATAATAATGTGGCTAAGCAAGAAAAGTAGATATAAGTTTACAGTAAAACTATCTTTGTTTAGCCAAATTACAGGATTTCTGACAGTGTTATATGCGTAAGCTTTATTATGATATTTTGTGACGTTGTGCTGACTAATATGCTGCCAGTAGGTGTTCAAAATAAATATTGGAATGACTGGAAGTATGGTAGTCTGTGGCCAACATTTGTAATAAAGCTGCTTTATCTTATACATCTAATCATATGTATGTATTTAATTTTTAGTTAAATCATTTCATATGAATGTTTAAAATTGGATATGTGGATATATAGATGTTGGTTTGAAATCATAGCATATATATCTCTATCTTTCTGTCTACGTACATACAGACACACACATATATACCTACATGCATATCTATAGCTAGTTTGTGTGCCTGAATACTTTTTATGTGTGCTGTACAGTTGATTGTTTAGTTTTAATAGATTTATTGTTTTTATGGGTCAAAGTGAGGGGGTATGCAGTGGAATAATGTAGCACATCTTTTTATATTACCCAGCAACAGAACCACTCAGTTAAAATGTACGTTTAATACATTCCCTCATGCTGATCTTGTGCACAGTGCCACTATTTTTTTCATGCACAGTACTGCTACTTTTTTCCTCCAGTTCGATCAGTGTTTGTAATGTTTGTTGTTGAACTGCATGGTAAATGAGTTGAAATGCTGGGGTTGCAATTTACCCACTTTCATGGTTTAATTGCAACTTTGTTGTTACTGATTTGAGGCCTTATGAAAGTTAGCGCTGTAGCCAAGAGATATCTATTGTAGTTGGAAAGAACAACCCCCCCAGTTGTCTGCCTTTCGATCATTCAATCAATATTTACTGAAAAGCAAATTGAGAGTATACTCTCTTACAATTGCATCCAAAACATAAAAAAAAAACAAATACAACATAACACACAATAACAAAGGTTTATCTGTATACAATACAAAATGTTCTAAAAATTACATAGTTCACCCTAAAACAGTCACAACTGTACAACAATCTATTGATACTAGTTTTAAAATGTGCAATTGAGGGTGGACATTTTTATCTTTTTCTGAATTTCACCCATTCATATGGAACAGATGTTGCAAAATTCACCAAAGTTTGTCCGCTATTTTGGTACAATTACAATTTGATTTGTGATGTACAAGTATCAACAATGCATTTGTTACTGTGTTGTTCTGCCAGCCCTTCTCAAAGTAGCACCACGAAATATAGCATGTTGGGAAAAACAAATAACTATGCAGGTGTTTTCTTCTGCTCTTTAGTGAGCATTATTTTCACAAGCAGAAGACTTGGGCAGTTAGCAAGCTATCCATAATTTGGTAGAAACTGCTAGCGGTTATAGTTACCATAGACTAGTCAGTCTCTGAATCATGGATACGAATAGTCTAGGGTGACTCCTGAATATGAAATATTTATTTTGCTTAGTTGTGGTTTTTATGTGTGCTATTTTCCCTGAAGATATTTTGTAGTTGCCTGATCTAGTACACATGCCTCATACCACCTGTCCTGACTACAGTGTTCCAAAGATGGTATACAGTGTTACAAAAATTCATATTTGATAGTAACATATTTACTTTTGTAGACAGTTGCCATGAGATGATTTGCAGATCACGTACAATTAATGGTGACTGTTAACCAAATGTCAAATGCTTTTAGCCAGCAGCTACTGCTGAAAATGTCTATACAGACATCTTTTTTAAAAAGAAAGAAATCACAACAGCAAACCTACTCCATTGAGTGTTGGATATGAAGCTAAGGCTGCAACTGTGGTTTCATTTGTGCTTGTTTATTTTTTTTAACAATGATAGGAAATTGTTTCATATATTTTAAACTACTTCTTCTGTCATCCTGCCTATGATATCTACTGTTGAGAGTATTTTGTTGTTCTTTTAATTGAAAATGATTATTACTTTTTAGTGCTGCCAGCTTTGCCTTGGATTCACACCTTTACCTTATAATTTTCTTATCCAGTGTTTCCTAAACTGTCTGTGGTATCAATTTCCATTCTCCTATACTTAAGCAATAATGCCTGAACAAGTGGTTATTTCTAAGGGATTAATGCCCGGCTAGAAAGTGTTTTTCACCTTGGGCCGTTAACCTCTGACCGGTGTTAATCCTCTGCAAATGCCCTCTTGTGAGGGTGGTGTTGCAGTTATAAATCTGATCATTTGTTTGTTAGCAAAAAAAAACATGATTTAAAAAAGAAAGATATGCCTTATGCAGCTGAATGTTACACTGCTGTGAAATGTATATGGCATTGTTAAGAGGTTAACTACCAGTACATCAGCCAATCAAAAAGTATACTGGACTCAGGAATAATTATTTAGACTTTTAATAATTAAATTAATACTCTGAAACTGATACAACAGAATGCTCAGGAAACCTAGAAACAGTGTAGACAAACAACAGGCAAAAATGCAGGTCAAATACTGTAGCAGTAAAAAATCATTTTGAGAGCTGAGCAGTAAAAAGTAGCAAAATATTTTTGAGAGTTAAATAGTACAAAGTAATTAAAACATTTTGAAAGAACAAACTAGTCATAGCACAGCAGAAGATTAAATGTGATTTAAAGAAACAAAAAATAATCTGTAAACTGCACAAATATTTTAAATTGTTTCCTGACACCTTAAATAGAGTTAAACCAGTGTGTCCTTTTTCCCCTGAAGCTGACTCTTAAATACTGCTTCCAGTTCTGATATTATTCCATCTATACAGGGTTTTTAGTTAGTATCTCAGTGGTTGTTTTAGATTTACAAACTGGCAGTGAATACAATGTAAAATTTGTATGAAGTTTGTCCTTGTAAAGCTCTTACATTGTTGTCACAGTGCATGAGTGTTCTATTGAAGAACTCTGTGGCTGAAAGGGCATAATCTACATCATACTTTTCTTCTAAAATGGTAATCAACACCAAAGTGTAAATCCGAAATAGGGCTGAGCTTACTGAAAGGTAAATAAATGGAACACCACTATTAAAGAAAACAAAAGCTTCTACTGAAAAAAAAAAATAACTTGCAGTACTGGTTCAGTGCTGTTTTTCTGATATGAAACAGTTCCATGCCTTTTGGTGCACTCATGTTTACCTTGTAGTGTCTGTCCTACATTCTGATAAGTTTTTACCTTTTTTATGCTAAATCACTAATTGATTGTTGGCCTGGTGGCGCAGAGGGTTGAGGCGCTGGAAGCCACACTTCACACTACACTGGCAACCCGGGTTCGGGAGTGAGTTCAGGTTGCCAGGGGTCGGCCAGGGGAGAAGAGGATCGAGCGACCCTGGGACTGCTCTCCTCCTCCGGAGAGGGTGGGGGAGGGACTCTCCTGCAAAGCTGCTGGCTTCTGGCGGAGGCTAGGGGGTAGTGCGACTCTCGGGCAGTAGAGGGTCGACGCAGGCAGACGTCTGGCATGCAGTGCATGGGAGCATGTGCCACAGCATCTTGCGGGTCCTTGCACACCTGTGTCGTGGGAGGTGAAATTGGGGACAAACCGCTGAATCCTCCAGCGCGCTAGACAATCCACTGCGGCACTACACCAGATGCTCCATGAAGCTCCCTTAGTCCCCGACCCCTTGGCCTTCTGCGTTAGGGCCACAATGTGGCCTTAGAGAGGAGAAAGAAGAGGGTTGTAGCTCAGGCATGGTGCCCGGTGCAGCAGCCGCCAGCAGTCAGAATGGGAACCATGGGATCACCCTAAGCCGTAGAGGAAGGCAGATGAAGAAATAAAATAAATAATAAATACTAATTTATTTGTATTGCCTTTGTAATTACCTTGAATCCCTTTCTGCTCAACAGCATCTGTTCCCTCTTTTTATACTACCTGAACATTCTTTAACATCGGTTACACCCTTCCAGGCCATTCTGATGAACAGCATGTGCTGTAGTGCTATAACTGATGTCATGAAATGTCTCGGAAGTATGGACAGAGAGAGCAGCAGCTGCTGAGGAGAGGGTAACCCAGTGTAAAGTTGAGGGTACCCCACGACTAGATCATAACTTTACCAAACAATGGTCAAAGCATATCAGACATAGCATATTACTGAGGTGAAAAGAACAGGGGCCTGTTAACAGTATAAATACATGTGTTTTATATATTGTTTTAAATCAAGCCCCTGGACTGACACCTCCTCACAGTCAGGTCTTGTTGTCAAGCAACCCATCAGCCCCATTGTCTGCTCCTCCCAACATTGTGGCTGGTGGTGATCTACATGGATCAAGGCCCAAAGGTGGCCGGTGACCATCATTTACACACTCGTGTAATCACACCTTTCCAGTCTTGTTTTAAGAAATCCTACTTCAGCTCACTGACACCATACTCTCAGGTATTGATCAAGGACTAATTACTTCTGCCGTTTTGTTGCTGTTGCTAAAGCTTTTCACACTGTGGCACATTACCTCCTTCTGGACAAACTTAAAGCAATAGACCTCTCTGACCTGTCAGTCAGTTGGTTTCGTTCATACAATGAAGGAAGGTCTCAAGCTATCTGGATAGATAAATCCATTTCATTGCCACTTCCCATTAGCTCTGGTGGCCTTTAAGGGTCTGTCCTGGGTCCTGTTCTCTTTTCAGTTTTCTTACATGACCTCCCAACTGTCTGCTTGTCTGCATCCACTCAAATGTATGCCAACGACGCGGTTCTTTTTGCTTCTGACTGCTCTACCCATGACCTTTCCTCTGAGCTGCAGTTGGATTTTGACAACATTTAACGCTGGTTCAAGTCTAACCATCTGTCTGTCAGTGTTGATAAAACAGTCTCCATGACTTTTGGCACCCATCAGAGGCTAGCCAGACTTAATTCTCTCCCACTATTTGATACCCTTGATGTTAGATTGATGATGTTCTGACCTTCAAGTACCTTGGGGTCTGCCTTGACTGGCATCTTGATTTCTCAGTGTATATTGATGCTATCCACCATAAGCTGCACCCTAAGCTTAGAGCATTGCACAAGAATAAAATGTGTGTTATGCTTCCTGCCCACCAAGAAGTTGTATTAAAAATTATTCTCCCTGTCTTCGGCTACGGTGATTTGGCCTACAGTGGAGACCCGGAATCCTCTCTTGCCAGACCGGACCTGCTGTTTCATTCTTTTTGTCGTTTTGCTCTAGATTGCCCACCTCGTACTAATCACTGCTCTCTTTACTCAACCCTTTCTCTTCCTTCCCTTGATGCTAGGCATTTCCCATTGTATCTCTTTTATATCCAAATTCTGGTTTGGCCCTCTTCCCTCTTATCTCAATTACCTTCTATTCTCTCCTCCTCCTTCTTCCGCCTTAATTCTCTGAAATAATATTTTCCATTCTCTCTCTCTATTCCTTCTAGAAAATCTGCTGTTAGTCAATCTGCTTTTTCTTACTGATTTCCTAAACTTTGGTCCTCCCTTCCCCTTAAAATTCGATCTGCCTCTTCCACTTCCTCCCTAAAGTCTCCTCTTTATGACTTTTGTTCCCCTACCTGCAACTGTCTATGGCCCATTTCTTTTCATTCTTTCCTTCACTAGTTTCTCCCTGTTGATACTTTTCCACAATTTTTCCTTTCTTTACATTTAATAATGTGTTTTACTTGTATTCATTTTCTATTTGCAACTATTTTAATGGTTTTGCTTCTCATATTACTGCATTATTATATTTTACTTCTTATTCTTAGTAGTTTTATGGTTTAGTTTTCTCCCTCTTCCCTCTCCCCTAGGATGCATCTGGAAATGAGCTGTTATCAGCACAGTATGTCTTTCCTGGTTAAACTTGTAAATAAATAGATCAGTTAGATGACTCAGCACATACAGTTTTTTCAGTTTTTCTACCTTAAGCCCTGCCCAACTCAGCACCAGGCAGTGCCCTGGCAGGTCAGGCAGGCATGTAGCATCACTCAGTGGTGGAGACAAGCTCCCTGCTGCACCACAGGGGTCACAGTGTCTGCAGAAAACTGTGATCTTATCTGTGGCAATCTTCACCATTCATCACAGGTGGGCTATGGCCAGAGGATCAGGACCCCACAGGAGCAATTTTTTTTTCAGGGGGAGGAGCCGGCACTGGAAAAGCGCCACCCTCGTGCGGGCACACAGCCACGGTACTCCAGGGTTGGCCAGTAAACAACGCCGACTTCTCCTCACCTCATATCTGCTTTGGTGGAAGACTAGGTTTGCTGGCCAAGGCCCCTAGCTTCACCTGAGCTCTTTTCTTCTAGGTTGCTTGAAAGGACAGAGCAAAGAATCTTACCAAAGCAACAATAAGGATTAAGGCTTCTTTTGGCTAGGCGGGTTTACTGTGTGTTGTTATTTTTATTTTGTACTTACAAGGGATTGTTACTGTTTGTTGCTAACATTTTATTGCTTTATTTTTCTCTGATTCAAATTGTTGTCGTTGGGTATACATTCTGCTGCATTATTACAGGGTGTGCCTACATGTGTGTGCTTACAGATTACTGCTGTAATCTTCTGATTCAGATTGTTTTATGCAAGGTTTATCTTCTGTTACTGCTTTATTTTTCTCTGCAGCAAAGTGTTTCTTACAGGGTATATCTTCTGTGAAATTATTACTGGTGGTGCTTTACAGATTTCACAGTTTTATCTGTCATTAGGATAAGCTGCTACTGCATTTGTTGCAGGCTGATTGTTTCTGCTCTTACCTCGTTTGTTTCATCCGTGGTGGTTCTTTTCAGCAGGGAAGGGCCCAGCCACCACCCCATCCCCAACCACCCCACACTACACTCCTTTTATAGGGTAGCACAGTCGTGACATTTCCTGTAGCAAAGCAGGAAGGGGCGGTTCAGAGGGGTATCCACACAATGACCTCATTTACAGAGGCACTAGTAATTTAACTTGTTATAACAAGTTGTACAAAAACAAACAAACAAAACACAAAATCAAACTTTTGCTTTCATTTTCTTCCTTCTAATTACTCTGACCAGGTTATACACCCAGAAAATTACCTGGAATGGATATAATTAACTGCAGGTACTGTGGAACACTTTTCAGAAGGGCAGTTTTACAGGTTTAGGACACTGTCATACATGCTGGGCCATTGGAGATCTAAGGGCTCAGCTCCAGGCAGCATGGGCAGAGATTGCGTGCCTCAAATTGCATATTTAAGAGGAAATATATTATAAGAACCACCGCCATTTCTCCAACATCTAACAGAAGCACCTCGACCGCAGAGGTTAGTTGGTCGGGAAGTTGGCAGGTGGTTAGGAGGAGCAAATCGGGTGCCCCATCACTCGGTGCTTTCCAACATATCACCTCCACAAATCATATAAAAACTACAAACAGGTATCTGCCTCTATCTCCGAAAGCAAAGGGACAGAGGATACTGCAGAGCAGGACACTGCAGCACAGGAGCTAGCACAACACAATGCGCCCAAAACAGGAGCCAAAACAAAAAAAGCAAAAAGGAAATCCAAAAAACTTCTGATCATAGGAGACTCCATGATTCGGGGAGTTGATACATACCTCCAGCCAGGGGTAATGGTCATATGTCTCCCAGGTACATCAGCGTGGAGAGACACTGACCGCATTGCTAAAATTGTTCAGGAAGCAGGAGAAAACATTGATGTTCTGGTACACATAGGGACTAACAATCTCGCCAGCTGGTCTGTTGTGGAGACCAAGGAACACCTGACCAGGCTAGGTGACAAACTGTCATCCGTTTTGCCTGGTATCTCCTTCTCTGAGATCCTGCCAGTCTGGGAGAGAGGGAAAGATGGACGGAAGGTCAGAGAAGGGGAGATAGGAGAGCTAAACATGTGGCTCAAGGGCTGGTGCCAGGAAAAAGGACACAAATGTGTAGGGAACTGGCAACAGTTTTGGGAGCAAAATTTCTTTAAATTTGATGGACTGTATCTGACTAAGGAGGGAGCCAGTGCATTGGGGCAGAAGTTTGATGTCTTTGCAGAATATTTAAACTAGCAAATGGGGAGAGGGGTGCAGCACCGAAACATCAAATGGGAAGAACACCCTCCCCTCAACTAGTGGTCAAACAGGAGTTCAGCATGTTTGTAGTTCATTTGCATCACCAGGTAAAGAAAAGGTCTGGCTCCCCACGATGCACAGGGAAACGCTGGACCTCACCCAACAACTAACATACCAACATCTGACCAATGGAAAATCATGTACACAAATGCTCGTAGTCTGGGAAACAAAATCCCAGACCTGCAGGCAGTAATGACAGAGGCTAAACTGTACATAGTAGCCATTAGCAAGACATGGTTTACCAGTAACCACACTTGGGAGACTTTTGTACCTGGCTATGTACTGTTCAGAAGAGACCAAGGTGCAAAAAGGGGGGTTGGAGTGGCCCTTTATGTCAATGAAAATATCAAAGTTACAGAAATTCAGAATACACATAAGGAGCCAGAAGAACTGTGGGTCACCCTGGAAACAGGAAATGGGACAGCCATACGAACTGGGGTTGTGTACAGGCCTCCAGACCACGGGGGAGGACATAGACACGTTACTGTTAGAAGATATACAAAACATGACCACTAAAGGGAGGTTCTGATAGTGGAGACTTCAACATACCAGATACAGATTGGTCAATACCAGCAGGGCATCTGCCAGAACTAGACACATGGTAGATTCCCTGCAGGGGAGGGCCTCAAACAACTGGTACAACAACCCACTAGAGACAGGGCTATCCTAGATCTAGTACTCACTAACAGGAAAGGATCACAGATCTCCGGTAGAAGGTCACCTGGGGCCAGTGACCATCACATGGTATGGTTCAATTTGGCCACTAGAACAAAATCATCCCATTCCAAGGCAAAAATATGGGACTTCAGAGGAGCTGACTTTGATAAGATGGCCAACAGAGTTAAGCTAGCCCTGGCAAAAAGAAATACAGGTGAGGGGGTACAGGCAAAGTGGGCAAGCATTAAAGATGCAATATTTGAAACAACATCCCATTGTGTTAGTGAGAAAAGGAAGTGCAAAAGAAGAAGGAAACCACTTTGGTTCTCAAACACAGTAGCAGAAAAGGTCAGAGCCAAAAGGCTGGCCTTCAGGAAATATAAGGGAACGCAGCAGGATGACAACAGGGAGGCATACCAAACTTTCCTTAGGGAAGCGGGGAAGGCAGTAAGGCAGGCAAAGGCCCAAGCTGAGGAAACACTAGCACGAACAGTAAAAGAAGGTGACAAGACTTTCTATAGATACATTAGTGAAAGGAGAAAGTCCAGAGGGGGTATTGCTAAGATCAGAGGGGATAAGTGGGCATGTGAGGAGGAGGACCATGTAAAAGCATCTATCCTAAATAGATACTTCTGCTCATTATTTAATGAAGAGAAGGTAGGGCAAGGCCCACAGCTCTGCACCATGGACACGGGGGAGGGAGGTGTCTACTAGTCCCTTCACAAAAGAAAGGGTCCTACAAGATCTCGCTAAGCTCAGGCTGGACAAGGCAATGGGACCTGATAGCATACATCTCAGGGTACTAAAGGAGCTAAGGGTGGAACTAGCAGAGCCATTATCAGAACTGTTTAGTGAGTCTCTGAGCATAGGAGAGGTCCCAGAAGACTGGAGAAGGGCTCATGTGATCCCGCTCCACTAGAGTGGTAGCAGGGAGGAGGCAGAGAACTACAGACCAGTCAGTCTTACCTCAGTAGTGGGCAAGATTATGGAGGCACCTTTAGGAAAGGATAGTGCAACACCTGGAATCCATAGGAGCACAGGATCCAAGACAGCATGGGTTTACAAAAGGAAGGTCCTGTCAAACTAATCTCATAGATTTCTTTGACTGGGTAACTACAGTGGTGGACCAAGGAGAGCAGTTGATGTTGCCTACCTTGACTTCAGCAAAGCTTTCGATACTGTTCCACATAGAAGATTGATTAATAAGCTGGATACGCTCTTGGGGGGGGTGGGGGTCAGATGTTGGTCAGCTGGGTGGAAAACTGGTTGACGGGCAGAAAACAGAGAGTGGTGGTAAACGTATACAGTCAGAAAAGATGCAAGTCACAAGTGGGGTACCCTAGGGATCAGTCCTGGGGCCAGTACTCTTCAATATCTTCATCAGTGACATTGCAGATGGACTGGTGGGTAGGGTTTGTCTGTTTGCAGATGACACCAAGATCTGCAACAGAGTAGAGGATCCAGATGGTGTGGGCAGAATGAGAAGAGATCTGGATAAACTAGCAAAATGTTCAGAGGAGTAGCAACTGGGGTTTAATGCAAAGAAGTGCAAGATCATACACATAGGGAAGAGAAACCCTGAAGCCACCTATAGGCTGGGAGGGGAGTTGCTGGCAGTCACAAGGGAAGAAAGAGACTTGGGCGGCGTCATCACCGATGACCTGAAATCATCCAAGCAGACCTCTAAAACAGTAGGTAAGGCTAGATAGAGGGATGTTGGGGTGTATTAGCAGGGGTATCACAAGTCAGAAGAGGGAGGTAATAATCCCTCTTTACAAGACACTGGTTAGGCCCCATCTGGAGTACTGCATGCAGTACTGGAGGCCACACCTTCACAAGGACATTAACCAAATTGAGGCAGTCCAGAGAAGGGCAACCAAAATGGTGCAGGGACTGCATCAGAAAACATATGAGGACAGATTACCTGAACTCAATATGTATACCATAGAGCAAAGGAGGGAGAGAGGTGATATGATTGAAACATTCAAACACCTTAAGGGCACTAACAAGGTGAAAGAGTCTTAACATGTTTCAGTATAAGCAAAATAGCAGGACAAGAGGACACAGCATGAGAATAGAGGGAGTCCGATTGAGGGGTAATGTGAGGAAGTTCTTTTTCTCAGAAAGCATGGTGGATGCATGGAACGGCCTACCTCAGGAAGTGGTGGCTATGAATACAGTGCAGGGCTTCAAACAGGCATGGGATAGGCATAAGGGAGCAATAGAGAGGAGTATGAATAGATAGGCCATTGACAGAGCAAAGGCCTATGGCACATTCATAAGGTAGAAAAAGAAATGGGCAGACTGGATGGGCCTTGCGGTCCTTATCTGCTGTCAACTTCTATGTTTCGTCTCCTGCCATCGAGTGAGTAGTGACCTCGTGGGCAAGCAAGAATTTATCTGCGATACCGCGACCTACTACCATTTGTCAGTGCCAAAGGCTTAGTTCTGCCATGCCCTTAAGCGATTTCTTCGCGCCGTTCAACTCCGGATCCTTCAGAAGCCAGTAAGACCTTTCTTTTTTCTTGGCACCGGGACTGTTTCTTTAGTTTTAAAGTTTATTTCTGCGTTCAGTCATGTCCGGTCCTAGGGACAAGAAGAAATCTTCTAAAGTGGGCCAGCCTCCCATGCATCGGTGTCCCTGTGGCCGTCAGTATTCCGTTATGGACCGACATGACCGCTGCTTGACTTGCCTGGGCCCAGACCATGACATGGACTAATGCGATGCCTGTTTCTCCATGGACCACAGAGTACTCGAAAACCGCACACTAAAAATCAACTGTACGGTGCTGACTTTTGGAGGACAGCCTCGTACACGGGACACTAGATGCAGGTCCCTTGACCCTTCCTCCAGGTCCCCTCCCGGTTCTATACGGACAGCGGAGGAGGGGGGCCTCTGCCTCTTCACGTATCGCCACGGTGGACATCCCTTCTGCAGTGCCGGAGGGCCAGACTGGGAGCACCGTCTTGGCAGTCACCTCCATGGAGGTGGAGACTCCGCCGGTGTCGCAGCCTGCATCTGCCAAGCCCGGCCCGGTGGTCTCCTCGGCTCTGCTTATCGGAGCCGCTCTGGATCCTGGAGCCGTTCACTGCTCTGGTGATCGGGCAGTGTAGAGGCGGTTCTGGGCCATCCCACGTGCCCCTGCACCAGAGACAGGAGGGCCTTGGGGTGGCCCTCTGGAGGTCCTCTGGATCCTCCTCTTGGAGGAGGAGGATTCAGAGACAGATCCAGACTGGCTGTCCAACTCCTCAGCATCCCAGGGCTCTCCTCCACCCAGCACCACTGTGCCTTCCCAACTCCCTCTCCCTTTGGAGCCGGTTGTCTTAACTGGTACCGCTTGCAGTGCTAGGAGTCTTTCCGGGGCCAGTGGCAGTGCAGTAGGGATTACTGGCGTTGATGTGGACTCCCAACCTGGGGTGATTGAGTCTCTAGACTCCGGTGACCAGGCTGGCTCCGTCTCCGGAGCTGCTCAGTTGTCCAGGGCCAGGAAGAGGGTTCCCATATCGGCTACCTCCTTGGGGCTGGCAGGTGAGGCAGAGCCTTTGTGGTTGGGTCTGAGGAAGAGGTCTCTGTCAGAGTCCGGGGGGAGGTGAGGGGGTGGGACGAGGAGCAGCAGTCTTCCTTGGCAGCTCTCGGGGGGCTTGGGAAGTAGTCATAGTGCCCGAACCTTCCTTCTCCCCCTCGTGGTCCCCAAGTGAGACCTTGTTGCATGTGGCTAGGGGCCGCCCTTCTGGACCTATGTGGCCTTGGTCGCCTCACAGGGGTGATTTCTCCTCAGGGCTCAGACCTGACTGCTTCAGGTTGGTTGAGCGGCCGGGTACTGTTCAGACCGGCGGATCCTTCCGGGGTGCTGGATCGCCTGCACAGTCTCTTAGCCGTGGCAGAGGGTGCCCTCTTTCGCAGAGGTGCTTTTCCCCTTTACCTCTGCCTTCTCCTTCCCCTTCCTGGGCCACTGAAGTCCTGTAGAGCCTCTGACCTGGTAACAGCTCAGAGCCTCGGCTGCTGATTTTCCCCTTATGTCAGAGCCATGGATGAACAGCTTTTTCACTGGTCATCCCAGCAGCAGCTAGACTCAGACTCGTCAGCCTCCTCTTCTTCCTCCCCTAAGGAATAGGAACCTTCCATCCACCTGTCCTCAGATGCTGATCAGACCTCTTATCGGCGTTTCCCCTCAAGGCAGGTCCAGGCTCCACATCTCCAGAGTGGCAAGGTGCAATCCTGAATGGGCGATGCATGTTTTCTTAAGCAAATTCAGCACAGATCACCTGGTGGTGCCTGCCTGGCCTACCCCTTTCCGTGAAGCGTTGTACCGTACCTGTCAGCATCCATTAGTCCCTTCCCCAGCACCGATGGACTGCCGGTGCAGGCATTGCGCACCCCAGGGATCCCGCCTCACCCCTTTTCTGGAGTGATCGTCTTGGATACTCCTACCAGACATAGAAGCCCAAGGCTCGACCGTCCACCAGAGGTGGATTCTGCAGAGTCTGACCGATGGGGGAGGAGAGTCTTCTCCTTGGTGCACCTTACGCTTTCCATTGCAGCACATCAGGCCCATCACACTGCCTACACCAGGCACCGATGGTTGATGCTAAGACAGATTCTGGCATCAATGCCTGAACGGAGGTAACTGGGCAAGCCATTTCCCACTCCGCATGTGGCCCGGAGCTTGCAAGGCACCAAGCAAGGGCATCGTATGATGCCAGTGAAGTGGCATCCAGGTTAGTGGGGACAGCCATCTGCATTATATGAACAGCGTGGCTTATCCTCTCCCGGTTGTCACCCATGACCTGGCGTAGGGTGATTGCCTCCTCTTTCTGAGGGACCCGCCTTTTCTCCCACAGGGTTTGACGGGAACTTAAGGGGTGACTTCCATCTCCCAGGCATAGGGAGACCCCACCTCACCCTGACCAGTCACAGGCCTAACTTGGCCTGTGAGGGTCTCCTCCTCCTGTCTCTCCCCAAAAGGGGCTGAGGTCTCTTCCCCTCAGGGAGGTACCAGGCCCCCTTCAGGGGCTTGGTAATCACCCACCAGTGATGAATGGTGAAGATTGACACAGTTAAGATATGAAAATTACATACCTACCCTTGTTGATCTTTCTGTGCATCTTCACCATTCATCACTGCTCTCACCATCCCCCTCTTGGGCCTCAGACTCTGGGCGGTGCCTCCTCCCTGCTTGCCTTTCCCCAATTGAGGCCAGTTGTGGGCTGAGTCCTGCTGGTACCTTGGTGCCCTCTGTTTCTTCTCTTAAGAGGCAGGGGTCCATTTTTGGAGGAGGGCAGGCAGTGGCACTTGCCCTCTTAGGAAGGGGCTCCCTGGGGCCCTCCCCTCAAGACCCTTGTGGGGGTCTTCCCTCAGAAGACCTGGGTTGTCTCAGGCCTGGATCTCCCCATCTCCTTGGTGGGGGGACCTATTCTGGATTGTGGTAGAATCTGAAGACCTAGGGATCTCCTCTTCTTTTACCTTCAAGTACTGTGTCTCCTCCTGCTGCCTATCCAATGGAGGTTGTTTGTCTGGGCAGCACCGCTCCATCCTACAGGTCCCTCCCTTCTGCCTATGTGGGAGGGTGGGGTTTTCCTCAGTCTCTTGAGGAGCGTATCTTCAGGATGGAAGGAGGGCTCTGCCCCAGGGTGGGTTCTGTTTCCACCCTAGCAGCATTTTCCAGGCATGAGTGGGAGACCTGCAGCTCCCCTCCATCTTGTGTCAGGGAAGGGGGCTTTGAGCCAGGTGACTACCTCGTCTGTCCCTTTCTCCAACACTCAGTTGACTCTTCCTCTCTTCTTGAGTCAATGCGCTCCACTCCTCTATGGATGCCCAAACAAAAAAGTTAAGGGAACAGATCCTTATGTGGATATGCCTGCGATGAGGTTTCTCTCCCCTTGACCTCTTAGTGAGTCCTTTGTTGGGGAGTTGAGGGGGGTCTCCAATCTCCTTCCTTCTCCTCCTTTTTTTCTGTCTTCCTTCTCTTATTCCTCTCTTATTTGCCCCGAGGATGGGGCTCCCCTGTTCCAGACCCTAGGTTGATACCTGCCCTCTCACTCGGCATTATCTCTTTTTCCGTTTATATCCTTTCTTTTGTCTGTCTCTCGGGCTCCCTTGCCCCGCCCTCTTCTTTTCTCTGTCTCTAATTTCTTCTCTTTCCGGCGTACGCAGAACTGAGATGATGGAGGAGTTGGCGTCATTTACTGGCCAACCCTTGAGCACCACACTTTGCATACGCCTTGAGGGCAGTGCCATTCTGGCGCCGGCTCCTCCCCCTGAAAAAATAAATAAATAAATGCTCCTGCCGGGTCCTGATCCTCCGGCCATAATCCACCAGTGATGAATAGTGAAGATACACAGAAAGATCAACAATTATGGTAGGTACATAATTTTCATCTCTCCCTCACCAACTAGGATCGCTACCACCTCAGCCCCAAGGCCATTTGAGACAGCTCTCGAGTCCACTTCTGAACTCAGGTTGCTGACACAAGTGCATGATGCCCTACCCACTAGGGCATTGGGCTGCTGTAAAAATAATGTCCTACAACCTTTAGAGAAGAACTGCATTCATCCTGCTAGTTTGTGTTTTCAGTAAGAACTGTTATTTAAATACTGAGTTATTAAATACTGGTTCATATTCTGTTAGTTTTGCTTTTTATTTGCCATGTAATAAATTCATGTGTTTCACATTTTCCACTGGTGATATAATACTGGTGTAGAACTGCAGTGATGTACTGTATGTCCTTTTTAAGTTCGAACATTCAGGGTTCACGCTTAAATTTTTTTTTTTGCTCTCGTCCAGCCCGGAAAGTGGTGCCAATTTGACCCCCGATTTACACTGGCCCCAGGCTATAATGGAGATTATTGGAGGAAGAAAGGACTCTTCTCTCTCCCCGTTCTTTTCCATTTACTGTCTGGTTTCCAGTGGCACCCTATCTCTCCCCATACCTTAATTTCTCTCTGGTTTCCAGTGCCCCCCTCCCTCTCCATATAAGTCTTCCTGATATCTAGTGGCACACCTGCCTCTTTTGCATTCTTCTTGGTACCCAGTGGTCCCCCCTACCCCCAGAGCACACCAACCCCTTGACCGTGGTCTGCGATGGTGGCAAGCACAAACCCTCTGCTCACGTCCTTGGCCGGCTGACATCTAACTCAGTTGCAGTACAGCAAGGCTGACAGTCATCAAACTCATGCAACTGCAATGCAGAACAAAAAATACAGTAATACCCTTGCATCTCAGCCCCGCCACCCTCCACGCCCATATCCCCTTAGTCAAAAACTCACTCACATGAGGACAAGTATTAGTATAATAAAGTCTGAAGCAGTGCACCAGTGATTCTGTCTTAACAGTCTCACCAGTGGGCCTGAATGCTGGCATTGTCTCTCAATGCTTTCTGCGATATTGGGCAAGGAGAGACTACCTGCATGCAGGCCCTCATGTGAGACTGTTAAGGTAGGATTGGAGGTGTGTGTGCTTAGGACTCTTCCCCAAAAATACTTCTCACTTTGTGAGTGAGGTTTTTGACTAAGGGGACATGGGTGGTGAGACTGAGATAGATGGGGGTTTGGGGAGGTGGTTTAACACTAGCCCAAATGGGGAAAGTCAGAGAGGTGTCACATTGACCCAGCCAATTTTCGCTGTGCCCCGGGCCAGTAAATTAACGTCAAAATTAACCTATGACATTGTTGGCGAAATGCATCTGTGATCTTCCGTATACCGCTGTGGTTGAAACAGACATAAACAATATCATGCAGATCTAAAGTGGTACTTAATTTGTTCAATGGCAGCCAGTAATAGGATGCAGAATATCCAACTAAAGCATGATATAGTACAGGAAATTGATATTAATTTCACTTGAATTTCTGTGATATTTCCCGATATATCCAGTTTTTCATAATGTATCATGTCACTGGCTACCACTGTAAGTCAGAAACACCCATTGAGCTTACTAAAGATCCATTAAAGTCATAAAAATAACAGAATGTAAACCAGTATTTAAAAAAAGAAACACTACCTGTACATTTTTGAAGTTTTCATATGTCATGAATAACATTTGATTCATACGTGATGATACTGTACTTAACCCGATGTTAGAGCAACTTAAACAGTATTTTGTAACATCACAGTGGCTTTGTACTGCAGTCACCAGAGCAGTGAAATACACATTAACAGCAAAATCTTCATAAAGAGGTTGTTTTAAAAGTTTGCATTTTAAAATGTGAGTATATATTAGACATTCCGTAGGCTTAGCGGGGTATGCCATTTATCATCACTCAGTCTTGGTTATACCACTCAGACTTGCTCCTGTCCCACTCATGAAAACACAAGGCATATTTGGAATCAGGCCACAGATATACATTATAGTGGTGTGGTAGCATGACTCTTAGGAATCTTTGGTAAACCTCGATTTTTGTACCTAATAACGTGTCCATCCCTGTAGCCTGAAATTTGGTGTGCAGGTGAAGGGTACCGGGATCTCTGGATCTTGTTAATTTGGTAATACTGTAATCGATTTAGTCTAGAAGGATGAAAATACATAAAAATATGTTTTATGAGGCATTGTTTTTGCTCACCAATATGACAAAAATGGCTATGAATTGAATTCTGAAACTTTTTAGGTTCGTTATAGTTTGGCCAGTGGATGACTCTTTAATAGCTGTCTTTACTGAAAAATTTGTATGTCTTAAAATTAAGAAAATAAATGTTGTTTTGGTGCATGCTTAGTGTTACAGGGCTGAGTAAGACCTTGTCCTGTTTCTTAAGCAGAGAGAGTTAAAGGCAAGGATCTAGTCTCTCGTCTCCTGTTCTGTTATTTGTCTATCTCTTTCCTGTCTGGTTGTGCAATCACATTTTCCTTGTGGCACCTAGGAATTGGACACTCGGATGGTACCACAATTTCCCATTATCTCCCTTCCTTTACTTGCTGTTTCTGTTCTTTCTTTCCCTTGCTTCTCTGCTGTTAATACCTTTATGTGAAACTGAGATCCCTTGTTTTGGAAATGTATACAGTTATGTTGTTGAAATGAATTGTAGAAAGCTGTTTTTGGTTGTTAGAAAAGGTAGCAAGCTGGAACACAGGGGTTTGACCTTGAGAAGCCTTTAGACCTTCCACAAGCTTGTTTATAGAGCTGTCAGCAGGATAACCAGCTCTAGCCAGAATGTCTTAATTGTCTGCACCTGTTGAAGACTGGATGTACTTGGTCACAGAAAATAAACTGACAGTTTTGGGACATTGTGTGTGAAAACAGGAAATACAGTTTAACGAGAACAGGATGCAGAATTTTTAATTGTTAAGTGAAAACATCCTGTAAAAATACAGCAATGTTTGTTTAGAGAGTTGGAAAGACACTGAGATTTAGATTGAGATACCCTCAGATGAAGTACTTTGTTTTGTTTGAACTGCCTGCAAAAGAGCTATCCTGCACAATTTTATTTTTTTAGTTTATTCTTATTGATAATAAAATGCTATTAGTGAATTTTATGACTTTTCCTGGTTTGTCTATACTTCCTGACCTGTGCTTTGACTACAATCAGTTAATTTTTTCACAAATGTTTCATACAGTATTTTAAGTGGTATACATCACTTTTGTGTGTCAGAACCCACTTTTCTGGGATAAGACTCATGGTTCTGTGGCTCTTAGCAGTCAGTTTGCATGAAAAACAAGAAAATGTATTGGAAGTTAGGTCAGATTTGTGTGGTTGATAGTGTGTGGTGTACGGTTGATTCTTTAACAGCTTTTTGTTAAAAATAATAGTATTTAAAAGTTGTAGCGATCATGAAACTGGGGACAATAGAAAATTTAGCACAGCATAAAAAAGAAACTCTTGGAAGTTAAGTCTGAAACTTGTGTGGTTGACAGTACAGGGTGTACAGTTGATTCATCTTGTGTTTTTTTGTTCAAAATTACTTTTTAAAATATTATCGACAGGCTGAGCATGTCATGAAAACAGGCATTTCTTTTGTCATTTGTACACATCAGTGTGTGATTTGCAAAATCAGTTTTGTGACATGCAACCTCACTGTTGTGGCGATCTCAAAACAAAAATCCAGATGACTTTGTAGGGCTGTGTGTGTGTGAATATGCAGCTTAAGTCTGATACATTTGCAGCTGCTTCATGAGTTGCCTGCAGGGTCATTTGAGAAGCAAACTGCATTTTTGGCGCAGTGAACATAACTATACAGTTGTTTAGTAAGTCACGTGCAGGGTGTCACATGAAGCAAGCTCAAGTTGTGTACCCTGCAAAATGAGCAGACTAGATGGACCAAATTCTTTTGCTGGCTTCTTTGTATGTAAGCTGCAGGTCTGGAGGCTGAACATTACTATGCAGCTGCTCATCTTAAGGTGTAAGAAAGGTGAAAGGTAAAGGTGTCAGTTGTTATATGTTTTTCAAAAAGTAAGATCCAGAAGCAAATGATTTGATAACTTTTAATGGACCAACATAGATGTAACAACCACAACCAACTGCTCTAGCTTTCGGGCCAGCCAGTCCTTCTTCAGAAGCCTAATCTAATCTAGATTTCAAAAAGTAAGACATGTTAAATGCAAAACAACTACATTAATACATCTATTAGCGTTAAAGCACAAAGCCTACAAAGTAGGAAAATTAAAAATTAAAGCAAAAACTCTCTAGAACCTTTGCAAATCAAAGGTGTTGGGTTCCTCAGAGTTTGAATGATCATGCAGCACGGTGTTGATGTTATCCTAATCTTGGCACTGTCCAAAATATTAACACAGTAATGCCGACATAAAGGATGTCAATATTAGGGTATTGCCAATATTGCTTCACATGATCGTGTATACCCCAAGGAACACGCCACCACTGTTTCACCAAGGTTCCAGAGACTTTATGCCCTAATAGTTCCCTACTTTGTGTGCTTTGTGCTAGAACCCTAATAGATACATTTACACAGTTTTTTTTTTTTTTTTTTGGGGGGGGTTCTGTGCAAAAAATCTACATTAATGCATCTTTTAGGGTTGAAGCAGAAAACATAAAAAGTAAGGGAATAAAAAGTTTATAAAAAGTCCCTCAAGCTTTGGTGAATATGTAGTGTGCTGTTACTCTGGGTTTGAATAATCGTGCACACCAGCATTGACCTTGGCCTGACTTTAGCACCCTCTGTCCAAGCATTACTGTGTCAGTACTTTGCTTTGTCTGAAAAGACAGTGCTGAAGTTATGGTAATGTCAACACTGTATCAGGGGATGTCACGGTATGAAATTCCGATGATAAGATAGCAGTCACATGTAGTATTGCAGTTACCGTTATAAAGCGGTATTATGGGACAATTAATTTTTGTGCAAAAAAGAAACTTCTTCAAACTGTTGCAGCATTGAGAGTTGGTATGGAAGGGACAGTTGTCTTTGAAAATACAAACAAATATAGTTGAAAGGTCTGAATACCATGGTATACTGTGAACCACAGTTATTGTGGCATTGGAAATTGGCCACAGTATCAATACTGTGACTTCCAGTAACACGGTATACTGTAAAACCATGATACCGTGACATCCGTAGCTGTATTGCATGATCGTTCCAACCTTGAAAAACAGTACACCACAGATTCACCAATATTTGAAGGACTTTTTACCCTGACTTTTTATTTCTCTGCATTTTATGTTTTGCATTTCAACTTAATAGGTATATTTTCCTTACTTTTTAAAGAAGATATGTAACAGCAGACACTTTTAGCTACCGACAGGCATGGTGCAAGATCTGTAACTTGCTTTGCCTAATGCCCACAAATCAGCAGATCTGTCGGGCACAGTGTCTGATTCGTAGCTTGCTTCACACAGGGCCCTGTGTTCCCTACATGCAACAGAAGACTCATTGGGGAGCGGCATGGTCCTGTATCTTGATTCACGCAGGGCCCTGCAGGCCCTACATGAAGCAGAAGACCCACACGACATTATAGAACTGTAGCTTGCTTCATGCAAGTCCCTACAAGCCCTACTCAGAGCCGCAGACCTATGGAGCATGGCAGTGGACTGTATCTTACTTCGCGCAAAGCCCTATGCAAAAGTAGTTTGGGGGGGGGGTAAGTAGCCCATACCCCAAATGTTGCCTTAAAATTGTAAAAGAATGGTAAAGTTATCGGTGAAAGAAAACAAAAAAGGAAAAAAAAAATAAATCCAATGCATGGATACTCCATGTTTTCTGGGTCTTAGTTTTGTATTCAGTTAAGCATTAGAAAATGGGCAAAAACAGTTCTCGCTTCTGATTGGCTGTGCCACTCATTTAGGTGGACATCTGTCAGGCAACAGTGCCCACCTAAAATGAGTGCCAGCCAAAGGTGCCCCATCACAAAAAAAAATATCCCTGTACAAGGTACATCACTGAGTGGTCATCACGAGCACTCATGAAGCACACCGGTCAGCACGCTGCAGGAGATTCAAGACGCATCAGCAAAACAAAGAAAAAATATTTACCTCCCAAGTGAATTTCCAGCTTGTTTCCCTAAAAAAGAAAGAAAGCAAAATGATTTTATTGTTGACGCGTCGGGTAGTAAGCAGTACTGAGAAAAAAAACAAAAACAGGATGTTTCAGTTTAAAGTAGTAGCACTAGCATGCCGCATGCTAAGCGCTACTGTGAGAGTGCCCGGCACTTGTTCCTCTGCCATTTTCTCCCGATCCCATCACAGCCCTGCCGAGTTCCCCTGATTTAAAAAAAAAAAAAAAAAAACACACATAAGAGCCAATACAAAATACAGACGTTTACCTGTTTTCACAGGATAGGTTTTTCTTTTTGGAGGCAGCTCGATCGACCTCCAATGTACTGCTCTCCCATCAGGCCCTGTCATCTTCGCTGTACCATTTAGCTGATTGCTCCCCGCTCATATTGGCCATCAAAACAGTTTTTTAATGTAAAAAAATTAAAAAAATGTATTGTGCTGCTATCAGTAAACTAAACTCATGGGGGCGAGGGGTCTGTAAATGAATGCATACAAATTAGAGACACTACAACATGGAAAGTAAAGCTTATAAGCAGCAGCACCCTCTGGTGGCATTTCTTAAAGGGACTATTTTACAGAAGCTGCTGTTTTTCATGTTTGAGTATTTTGCCTGTTTTTTCCTTATGAAATATTTTTTATTAAAAAAAAAAAAAAAATGAAAGCCCATTTTCTAAGCACAGTAATACTCTCCAGGGTGGGCAATATGGGCTATACCCGCCCTTCAAGGGGTATAAGGCCCTCCACCTGTGGGGTCAGGCCTCATTACACCCCTAGCCGGGTGGGTATAGCCCAATACCGTGCACCCTGCCAGGTATTATTGCTTGCATAATGCACACTAGGGTGTGGGTTAGGTGAGGATTTACCCACGCCTGATCAAACCACACCAGAGAAGTGGATAAATACCAGCCTAACTCACATTCTAGAGTGGATTATTGCAATTATTCAATTGGCAGGAAGTTAAGGTTTTTAAAAAAATACTTTTTAAGTTTTTTTTTTATTGGTTTTAGTGTGATATCCTTTCTCTGTACCTTATAGAGGATTGTGTATGAGCAAGCATACACAACAAGGCAGTTGTAATCGAGCTGAGCTTTTATAGTGTATGGGCAAGCATAAGTAGTACTCTGTGATCCCCAGAACAAGTCTAAGACCAAAAAAAGGGCTTACTTTGGTATCTGCCGCCACATGCTTACTTCCGCGTTGCCATGGGCCACTCAATTGTGCATGCATGAATGCGTTCGATCTTGTTGTGCTGCACCGGTGACGTACTCGGTGCAGCACAACAAGATAGTGACGCACCGAGTGCAGGACAACAACACTGTTCCAGGCATGGATTTCCATGCAGAACAGCGTTCCACCATACACTATAAATAGTTCTGTTGCTAGGTAGAATAGTGTTGCAGGAGCTTTATTCCACACTACCACCACCCTACAAACATACTGGATGCTACTTTTTTTTGGGGGGGGGGGGGTTGGACAGAGGTGGACCATGGTGCCTGTTGTAAGAGGCTGCTTTACATGAACGTGGGACAGTGAGTCTGCTGCAAGCTGTGAGCGGCTCAGTTATGTCACATGATCTGTGTGGCGAGTGATGTGACCTTCAGTGAGCTGGGTGCAGTTGTTGAGTGGCTTAGACAGTTAAAAGAAGGCACAGTCAGTATGCACTAAATAACTGTTGACAGCCTCAGGGATTGTTTAATTTTTTTTTTTTTGTCTGATGATGTGAGAGTTTGTAGTAGGTAAAATTTATTTGATAGGGCACCCAGTCTCAGGGCCTCTGGGTGCCGTACAGCAGAAAACAGTAGAAATAAACACAAAAATAAAAACACAATTGTAAAAGTCAGTAGAATACTCATAACAATTACTCAGTGCTATTTTTAAATATGTCAGTAGGATGAGAGTTTAAAAAGGTTAGTCTTTAGGCCCTTCCTTGTATGTGCGGTCAGGAATGGTAGTTCTGTGAGCAGGCTGGGTTGAGATGGGAGCAGAGTGGCAGTTCTGCAAGTGGAGCAGCAGTTCTGAGTTTTGAGGAAAAGTAAAAGCATTTTAAATCTGAGCTATAATTGTAGGTATGCTTTAGTACTATGCTGTGTGTTTGTTTTTAGCAGGAGATAGATAATGGAGGCTGCGGAAAATAATTAGAAAAAGTTTGCAGTTTTGTCAGTGTTAATAGAGTGCCTTAGCAGGAACTAAGATGGCAACATTTACAGGTTTGGTTTGGTTTGGAACGCTCAGGAGGGCGTAGTACCTTATTAATCCCCATGAGGTATTTAAAGATATCTATCATATCTCCCTCATCTCCTCCTGGGTGTACATATTTAGCATCTTAAGCCTCTCTTCGTAGGGCTTTTGATGCAGACCCCACACCATTTCAGTAGCCCTCCTCTGGACCACCTCCAGTCTGTGTCCTTCCAGAGATGTGGTCTCCAGAACTAAACGCAATACTCAAGGCGTGGTCTTACCAACAATCTATATAGGGCAGCACCACCTTCTTTTTCCTTCTGGTGATACCCTTTCCTAAGCACCCCAGCATCCCATTAACCCTACCCACTGCCTTGTCACACTGCTTGGCCTCCTTTTGGTCATCCGCTATGATTACCCCTAGGTCTGTTTCCTGGTTGGTCTTTGCCGGTATCACTTTGCCCATTTTGAACTCCACTCCTGGGTTTCTGTGGCCCAAGCGCATTATTTTGCACTTTTTTGCATTAAAACCCAACTGCCATACTCTTCACCACTCCTCTTGTCTTTTCAGATCCCTACCCGTTTTCCACACCCCCACCAAGCGTCCACTCTGTTGCAGATCTTGGTGTCATCTGCAATGAGGCAGACCTTTCCTTCCAGTTCCTCTGCTGTGTCACTTATAAAGACATTGAAGAGGACTGGTCCTAGCACTGATCCCTCAGGCAACCCACTGGTCACTCTCCCTTCCTCTAAGCAAACTCCATTTACCGCTACCCTCTGTGTCCTATCCTCTAACCAGATTTTTACCCAGGTCACCACTTTATTACCCACCCCCAAGTTCCCCAACTTGCTTACCAGTCTCCTGTGTGGAATGGTGTCAAAAGCCTTGCTGACATCCAGGTAGGCCACGTCCACCACTCCACCCTGATCCAACTCCTTGGTCACCCAGTCAAAGAAATCTATCAGATTTGTTTGGCATGACCTTCCTCCTGTGAATCCATGCTGCCTTGAATCCTGCAATCTGTTGGATACTAGATATTCCACAAGCCTTTCTTTTAGTAGTATTTCCATTAACTTGCCCACCACCAGTGTCAGACTGACAGGCCTATAATTGCCTGCCTCTTCCCTGCTACCGCTTTTGTGAAATAGGACTACCTCTGCCCTTCTCCAGTTCCCCAGGACTGGTTGCACCCTCCAGAATGACACACCGACAGCAAATCCTGAAAACAGACCATTACAGCGACTCTCACTTCATTTTGGGACAGCACAATACCAGTGTCGGTATTGTGCTGTCGCTGTTCGGGAGGTCGGCAAATTCACTGTTGACCTCCAGTGGTGCTTCTCCCCAGGACCACACCAGTCTCTCGTGATCTGTTAAATAGGGGTGCAGTCAGTACTTCCCTGAGCTCCGTCAGCACTCTTGGATGTACCCCATCTTGCCCCATAGCTTTGTCCACCTTCAGGTTAGTGAGTGATTCCGGACTTTCCCCTCTGAAAATGGATTAGTGTCCATTTCCCTCCCATCAAAGCTCCTGGTGCCTTTTCGTGGTTCCTCCCCTTCCCATTCTGCTGTGAATATTGAGCAGAAGTATTTGTTCCAGATGTTTGCCTTTTCTTGATCACCTTCCATAAATCACCCCCTCCCTCTTTGACCGTACAATCTCTCCCTTTGTTTTCTTTTTTTCACTAACATGCCTAAAAAATGTCTTGTCCCCTTTTGATACTTCTAGAGCTATTCTTTCCTCAGTGTGCACCTTTGTGCTTCTTACTGCTTTGCATGCCTCCGTTTTCCCAGACGAGCTTTCCTATCCTCCTCTCTCTCTTGGTCTCTGTATATCTTCTGAATGCTGCTTTTTTAGCCTTTACCTTTTCTGCTTCCTTTTTTGAGAACCACCCATCTGTGCCAGTATTGTGCTGCCTAATTAAGTTTTGACCACATGACTTTGTTTTGTCCCCTTTTTCCATTTTAGTTTACTTATTTTTATTGTTTTTATTTTGTTTGATGTATTCCTCCCCTCTCCCCATTTCAATATTTTCTGGACTCCTTAATATAAATTCCATATCCCATTGTGGTAGACATTCCTTCACCCTACTGAACTGTTGCTTCTTGGAGTACCATATCCCTCCCTCAAAACTTTAGTTATTGCAGAGAGTGTTTTTGCCTTATTTAACATTTTCACTATGTTGCTGCTATCACTCTCCCTTTTCTCCTTTCTGTTTTCCTACACCTCACTTCCCTCTTCTATTTTTCCTAACCTACACCTGTCCTCTTCCCTCTTTTCCACATTCTCTCCAATTCGCCCATCCTCTTACCTCCTGGCCTTGCTCCCCTCTCCTTGGCATCCTGTGTGCAGTCTCCTATCATCTTCTTGGTTTCAACTTGAAATTCTCATTTCCTTCCTTCCCTCCTACCTCGTAAATTCATATTCTTCCTTCTCTTTCTCCCCTGCTACCTCCCATAAGCATCTCTTAGGTTCTCTAAAGCTTATTGTCTCCTTTCTGCTTTTTAATTGCAGGTGACATTGAGCTCAGCCTTGACCCTTTCCCAATTTCTCCACTTCCTAAAGGTTATGAAAGTGGCCCATGTCAATATCCATGGCCTTCTCCCTAAAATTGACCTCCTACAGCCATTTATGGTTAACCTTAAGCCTGATGAATTGATTTTCTCAGAATCCTGGCTCTCTCCTAAGTCCCTCAATCCTCTGTTGCCATCCCAGGTTTTACTATTATTTGACAGGATCGTGCAGAGAGTTGTTGCGTTGTGGCCATTTACCTCTCCTCAAACATTCAGTTTGAGTCTGTGCTTTCCATCTTTATTCCCTCTGCCTATGAGATGCTTCTTCTTAATCTCTTCCTCCCCTTCTCTTCACCTTTATTTACTGCAGGTATCTATTGCTGCTCTGGTATGTCCCCACCATCAGTAACTGAGTTATTCACCTCTATCTCCACCCAGGCCGCCTCTGGTGAGTTACTCATATTAGGTGATTTTAATTTATATCGTCTCTCCCTTTCTTCATAAATGTTCACCTAATGTGGAGGTCCATACTTTAACTCAACTTTCTGTCCCTACTCACTATAATGTCAAATCTCAAAATCATTCCCTCCTAGACTGGGTTCTGTCCTTCTATCTTCCCATCGTATTGTGGATGATAATATTCTCCTGATGCCCTCAAAGACCACAGTATGGTCTTCAGTGTACTAAAATTCACCATCCCAAAGCTTCTCCTACATTCATTCAGATCCGTGTTTCCATTGCTGGACTTATCCTGCATTCATTGCTTATCTGTTGGCCACTGACTGGTCGCCTATATCTACAACTGGTAACATGAATGATGCCCTCAAATTTTTGACTTCTAAATTCATGTCTGTCTAGGATCTTCATGCTTCACGTAGAAGAACCAGGGTCTGAGGTTCACACCTCTCATGGATCTCAGCTGAGTTATTGTCTTGTCACTGTGCATGTGACCCATGCGTGGAAAGCCTATAAAATCCTCTGTCTCCACTTTTGACCTTGCTAATTACCGGATCTTATAGGAATGTATCTTCACCATTTATTCACACTAATGGGTTTGTGCCAGAGGTACTAGGACCAGGAGCCAGAGAACTTTTCGGAGGGCTGGCGCTTAAGGTAAGCTATGGGCATGCATGGAGACTGTGAGAGTGTCTCACAATGCCAGGCTTACTCTCAGCACTGGCCCCTAACCGCCCAGTTCCTTTTTTTCCCCACAATCTAGTGCGCCTAGTGACAACGCTGCTCACACTTTGAGAATCAAAATTTCATGTCTATACGACAGCCACTTTCAGTTCTCTCAGTTTTAGTTGTTTAAAGCTAGAGTTTATTTTTGTACCAGTTTACTCATTTTATGTCAATTTTTCTCTCCGTTTCCCTCAGCCCTACCAAGCCAATGTCAAGACGTGTCTACAGGATTATGGTAGGGAGCACTCAGGCAAGCTGCTCTGGCAGCAGTGCCATGTCTGGTACACTTTTCTGCGAGGGAAGGGTGTTGACCACGGACGATTCTGTGCTTAGAGGAAGGGCAGTCCTCTGGAGTAAGAAAGAGCAATGGGACCGGATGGGATGCATCCCACAATACTGAAAGAACTCTGGGAGGTACTAGGGGCACCACTGACAGCCCTATTTAACAAATCACTGGAGGCGGGGGTGGTGCCAGAGGACTGGAAGAGGGCGAATGTGGTACCACTACACAAAAGAGGGGGCCAGGTGGAGGCTGGAAATTACAGGCCGGCCAGCTTGACCTCAGTGGTGGGGTAAATCATGGAATCCATGTTAAAAGGAAAGGATTGTGGCATATCTGGAGGCTAGTGGGGCACAAGACCCGAGGCAACATGGATTCACAGAAGGGAGATCTTGTCAAACAAATCTGATTTCTTTGACTAGGTCACCAAGGTGGTAGATCAGGGACGGGCAGTGTACATGGCTTACCTAGATTTTAGCAAGGTATTTGACACCGTTCCACACAGAAGGCTAGTAAACAAGTTGTGCAGTCTGGGAGTAGGTCCCAAGGTGGTACAATGGGTCAGAAATTGGCTGAGCAACAGGACACAGAGGATGGTGGTGAACAGAATTGAATTCCAGGAGAGGAGGTGACCAATGGGTGATACAGGGTTAGGTTCTGGGTCCGATCTTCAGTGTTTTCATTAGTGACATTGCAGAGGGGCTGGAAGGGAATGTGTGCCTCTTTGTGGATGACACCAAGATCTGCAATAGGGTAGACACTCCAGATGGGGTGGAAAAAATGAGAAGAGACCTAGGCAAATTGGAGGAGTAGTCAAGAGAGTGGCGGCTTAAATTCAGTTGAAAAAAGTGCAAAGTCATGCACTTGGGCCTCAGGAATCCTGGAGAGGAATTCAAAATGGGGTGGGGGGGATACTAATGACAACAAAACTGGAAAGGGACCTGGGGTTAAACATAACAGATGACCTGAAGATGGCCAAGCAATGTGAAAGGTGGAGGGGAGGGCCGGAGGGATGCTGGGGTGCGTAGGAAGGGGCATCACCCTTAGAAAACGAGATGATGATGCCACTGTACAACCAATTGGTCAGACCACATCTGGAATACTGTGTTCAGTTCTGGAGACCGCATCTTTGGAAGGACATTGACAGAATAGAGGCAGTCCAGCGAAGACAACAAAAATGGTGAAAGGATTGCACCAGAAAACACATGAGGAAAGACTGAAAGACATTCAAGAACCTCAGGGGAATCAGCAGGGTCCAGGAGGGCAGCATCTTTCAGAAAAAGAGATGAGAGAACAAGGGGTTACAATATGAGGCGGGGGGGGACTCAGGGGGAAATGTGAGGAAGTATTTTTTCACACAAAGGGTGGTGGGTGCATGGAACAGCTTCCCAGCGGAGGTCGTATAGGCCAAAATGATTGGTGAGTTCAAGAATGCTTTGGATAGACAGAAGGCAACCTTAGTGGTAGGAAAGGGAGGGTAAGCTGCTGATCATTTAGGATCAGGAGTTAAGTAGATAGGCAAGTGGGCAGACTAGGTGGGCCAGGCAATCCTTATCTGTCCTCAAAATCTGTGTTTCTATGGCCTGTCGGCCCTAATGGGTCTTAACAGCTACAAAACGGTCCTTTTCTAGACAGGCAACAGTCTGCCTTGTATTACACAAATAAATAGCAATGAGCACTCTCTTACCTTGTTTGCTGATAAGCTATGAAAGAGTGGAGAGAGGGCCTGGAGCAGGGGATTCTACTGCATGCTGGTTATCTGCCAGAAGTCTAGTACACACTGGCAGGTGATCCCAGCCAAACAGGGGCCCATCTTTTCGACTGATTTTGTGAGAACACTATTCATTGAGTGGGGCACTAAGGATGTTGACTCTTTTGCTTGAGCTGCCTCAAGTCTGCTCCAGAAAACCAAGACATGGCACTTACTGCTAGAATGCATTTAGACCGCTATGATGAAATCTCTCCTGTATGCATTTCCTTGAAGCCCCCTAGTGCTGGGAGTATTGCTCAAACTGGACGCGCAAGGGTGCAAAATTACTCGTTGCACCCTGTTGGCCTCAGCAGATATAGTTTTTCTGTTGAACAGGTTATCAGTCAGCCAACAGAGGGTCCTTCTTCTCAGGTTGGAGGTGTTTCAGGGTCTTCTACTACATCCCAACCTGCATTCTTTCATCTTCAGACCTGACTCCTAGAGAGATGGAGGTGATTAGGAGCAAGGTATTTCAGAGGGTTCCTGCAATACTTTTTCCTGCCTGTAACCTTCCACTAGGAAGGCCTACACAACCAAATGGAAAGGATTTCCATCGGTGCTCAAAACTCATGGACCCTTCAGGGTCCAGCTTACTAAAGCTCTGGAGTTTTGCTGGACCTTCTGATGCTAGTTTGCAGTATTTCACAGTCAGGAACCACTTGTGTGTTATATCTGCATGCCATGAGCCCATTGGTACCCTCTACCTGGCTCAGTTGCCTCTTTAGGAGGTTCCTTTAGGGCATTTTACACACAAGGCCCCTCATCTGGAAGCTGGTAGTTGCCTGGATATCAGCCTTCTGCTGGACATGCTCACCCACAAGCCCTTTGAGCCTTTTGGACTTGTGAGCTGTTTTTACTTGGAAAGCAGCTTTCTAGTGGCCATCTCTTCTGCTTGCAGAGTGTCTGAAATCCATCTCTTGATCTCAGATCCCCTTATACTGTTTCCCACAGGGACAAGGTAGTGTTCCACACTCGATAAGTTCCTTCCTAAGTGGCATTGGAGTTTCTCTCTGAATCTGCCACTATGCTGCCTACCTACTTTGCCAGCTTCCAACAATGATGGAGACTCTCTCTCTCTCTCCATTCTCTGAATGTTCAGGGGGTCCTCAGTTCTCACCTTGACAGTGCCAGGATTTCAAGCAATCCAAACAGCTTTTCATCCCTTGCTTCCAGCTGAAGAGTCGGCCTCCTCCAGTTGAGCGCATTTCTGGCTGGGTGTCGAGCTGTTTGCACCTCTGCTATGCTATGGCATAGGTCATGCTGAAAGGGCAGGTACATGGTAACTCCACCACTGCAGTTGTCACGTCCCTAGCAGGGGTTTCGCTCTGTGTTTGTTGCTGTTAGATTGCAAAACTGTAACTGGGATCACAGTGCGCATTTTTCTTACACGGTCTGCCCTGCATGTCACTGTCAGACAGTATGCTGCTTTGGCAGGGCTGTCCTGAATGGACTTCTGTCCTGAGTGAGCTTTCACTCCTACCACCCTACTCCAGAGGTTCTTTCTTAACTTGGTACTCTTACCCATTAGTGGGAATAAATAGTGAAGCTACATTCCTGGAAGATAAGAAAATTATGTACTTACCGTAATTCTTGATCTTCTAGGAATATTTTTGCCATTTATTCACACACCCATCCACCATTCCCCGAGCTCACTTAGTTGTGTTTGTGCCCTTTCCCTTGTTCAAGACTTGGGCTGTAAAGACACTGTCTATTCAAACACTGACCACACTTGCACAGGTCAGCAGGGGCTATGTTCCCACTTGCCACTCGTCACATTGCCACTGGTGAATGTTTTTAGCATGTGGCTAAGATTTCTAAAGTTACCCTCATCACGGAGGCGAAAACCTTCTGTTTATGCCATTTTTAGTAACGGTATAGTACCTGATTTAGAATAAATAATTTGGCAGCATATATTATTATTATGCCTCATGCTTTCTACAGAGTGGCTAAACAGTTTTGGGTCACTTTAACTACAGTGGCTAAAATTTTCAAATCCTAGGGGAATGGAGAGGGCTCATCATGCCCTTTGATGAAGTGCATGACTAATAGCTTGTTCTGCACCTCCTCAGTAAAAAAGGAACTGAGGCATTTAGGGGCTGGTGCTGAGATAAGCCTCACGCCCCGAGCCACTCTCATGGCGCCTTGCATGCGCATAGCTTGCCTTTGTGCCAGTCCTCCTGAAAAGTTCTGGCTCCTGCAGGGTCCTAGTGCCACCAGCACAGACCCATTAGTGTGAACAAATGGTGAAGACATTCCTAGAAGATCAAGAATTATGGCAAGTACGTAATTTTTTTTCTTTGCAATCCTTGTACTAAAGATACTAGGCTTGCAAGTATGAATACTTGCATCCATGCTGCAGAACAACCTTAATCACCTCTCTATTCTGCCGGTTATTCATTCATTTCTCTCCTCAGACTCAGTCCCCTCCACCTGTTCTCAGATGGGTGATACTGCTATCTCTGATCTTGCTGAATTTGCCTCCTTGTTCAATTCTTCACCTCTTGCACCTGTTCTCTTCTCTCCTGTTCATCCTCAACTTCCTTCTCTTCTTCCTCTGTCCTGTTCTCTTCCCCTCACTCTGTCCCTCAAACTCCCCTCCTCCCTTTTTCTTTTTCACCTGTTACCTTGCTGCTGCTCTTAAGGCTCTTTTGGCTCTTAATCCTCACAAAGGTGGGAGTCCTGGTGGTTTTGACCCCAGAATACTATTTCTTCTAGGGATGTGGAGATGGTGTACTTATCCACACGTTCTAGCATTGTCCTTTCCCCTTTAAATCTTGCCGGAAGTCTTCAAGCTGGCTCCTCCCACCCACATGGGTGGTATATCCCTCGGCTCCACCCTGCGTTTCCAGATCTTTCTTTCTGCTGGAAGAAGCAGGTTCCCTCCTTACCGCCCCTTGTCAAGAAGGCCCTGGCACTCAAATCTTCGATTTACTTCCAAAACTTAAACTCATCAGGGTTTCATCTTCAGCTCGATCTTCGATCCGACCACGATGGAGGACCAATCCTGCTGGGATTTTGCTAGTGCCCATGTGGGTAGATGTCATCTTACGTCCCCCATGCCATGTGCATTTACTGCCTGGGCCACCAACACGATCCCCAGGCTTGCGATATCTGGCAGTCGTTTCATACGTTGGTCATCAAGGACTGCCTCACCTGCCTAAAGTTGGGCCACCGGAAAATGACATCCACCAGTCAAATCCAAGGATGCCCATTGGGTGGTCTTCCGGCTGCGGGGTCCACCAAACAGCTGGCGCAACTTAAGGCCTTGAGGAGGAGGTGGCTCAGGCTGCCATGCAGTCCTCTTTGGCTTTGTTCCTCAGGTTGAGCTCCAGTTATTCAGGCTCCTTCAAGGAGCTGTGGCAGTCTCTCTGACTAAGGGAGAGGAGCCCTTAGGGTTCTCACAGCTTCATCCCCTGAGGAGGAGTCCAGAAAGAAAGGGAAGACTCACCATAGGCGTTCTTGGGACCTGTAACTTTCTCAGACTCTGGGAATCTCAGGTTTTGACCACAGTCTAAACTGTGGTCTTGACCACTGGCTTTCGGTGCCCTCATCAGGCCAGCCGGTCGAGACCCTGGCCGACAATGTGGCGAGATTTTCTCGACCAGTCGACTAGTTGTCGAAGAGGTGGCGACTCCTTGATCTTATCTGTGTCAATCTTCACCATTCATCACATTTGGGTTCATGGCGGAGGTCATGACCCATGAGAACTCTTTTTTTTTTTTTTTTTTTTTTTGTAGTAAGGTAGACTGACACACCATCGGCGCCACACTCGGGGCAGCGATTTTCGTGGTGTCATGGTTGGCCATTCGCACTGTTGACTCCACCTGCCTGCCACTTTATCTCCCGCTATCGAGGTCACCTCATGTGGAAGCTCTGAAAGAATTTGAGGCCTACCGCCTACGCTGTTTCATCCTGCCTTTACTCCTCCGTGCCGCAGTCCGTCGGCTCCTTACCTGGCGGTTCTAGTTGCCTTACTCGACATCGCTTGGTAAGATCTTTCCATTTATTTTTATTCTTGGCGACGCTGAGTCTGGTTTTGGTGTTTTTTTTCCTCGTAGGTCATGTCTGGGTCAGAGGGCAAGAAGACTTGAAGATGGACGACCCCCCATGCGGCCGTTGCCCTTGCGGCCGTAAATTTTCCGTCACCGACCAGGACGACGTTGCCTTATATTGTCTTGGCCGCTTCCACGACATGGATTAAATGCGGCGCCATTTCTCCATGGACGCCGGGTCATTGAACAATGCGTGTGGAAAGTGGGGCAAGCTCTGCCGACTTTCGGGGGGTCGGTCGCCCTTTCGTCAGGCCAAACCGCGTGCTCTCTGCCTTTCCTCCGGGTCCCCTCGGTTCTACATGGACGAGGAGCATGGAGCCTTGGCTTCTGGTAGCCTAGCCGTTGCGAGGCTCCTTCCCGATGCAGAGGCCCTTCCTGCTCCTTTTGAGGCGGGCAGGAGGTGCCGCCAAGGCAATCACCCGCCGGGGTGAAGAGCTCCCCAGTGTCGGACCAAAGTTCGCAAGGCCCAGGTCAAGCGCCGTCCTCGATGCCGTCAGTTGGTGCGTTGTGAGCCTCTGTGCCATTCCACGGCACCGTGGGCTCTGACAGAGCCGTCATTGGCACGGTTTGTCACTTGGTGCTGTGGCTGCTGTCGGCGCCATTCACGGTGCCGATACTGCTAAGCGGCGCCATGGGAATCTCTATGGCACCATCTTTGTCTTCTTCTGCGCCTCAGCACCGTTCGCGGTGCCAAGGTTAAGCACAGTACCGTGTTTGCCTCAGGACTCGGCGCCCGTGGGGCGTCGGATTCTGCTATCGGCACCGTTCGCGGTGCCGTGAAGCCAAGTGGCGCCGCCGGCACCATCTGAGCCATCCTCGGCACCGTCCCGTCCTCGGCGCCGTGGGGCTGCTGTTCGGGCGGACGTGTGTCCCCTGCGGTTACCGCTCGCAGTGCTGTGGGGGCACTGGCACTGGCTTGGCGTGGTCTCGGAATCCGGCACCCCATTTGGCAGGGATGGCACCAGATGCCCTCCTATGGTCTGGTACAGAGCCTCGGCCTCTACCTCTTGGGCCGGAGTCGGGCTCTGAGTCAGACGAGCAGTCTGACTCCTTGGGGTTGACTGTTGGGGTGGGCAGGCCTGTAGTCTCCTCAACAAGCCGGAGTCAGACCCCTTCTGAGGTGGGGTTGGTGGCTGTCCGAGACTGGGGTCAGGGGTGCTGAACAGCAGGCAGTGGTGCAGGCCACCATTGCTCTGCAGCCCGGTCTTAGTGGGTTCACTGACCCCTCAGCAGTGGTACCCCTGCCTGTGGTGTGCCTGGATGGCCCAACTTTGGGGCCGATCAGGGCTTCTGAGGAGGGAGGGTGCTGCACCCTGGATAGCTCCTCGGGTGTTGGCCAGGGCTGTCAGCTTCCTAGGCTGACCCTCTCAAGGAGGAGGAGGGCTCTTTTGGACTCCGAGGTCAAGGGGCATGGGGTCTGCATGGCGGCGTTTTCTGGGGCTAACTGGGCTCTGGAAGAAGCCGTAGTGCGGATCTCCGCTCTTCCTCCTTGGTCTCTTTGAGAGAGCCCCATTCTTTTGAGGTAGGGGACCGTCCTTCTGGACCTATACGGCCCCAGTCGCATCACAGGGGAGATTCTTCCGGGCGCAGCCAAGGCAGTACCGAAATGGTTGTTCAGCTGTCGGCTGTGGAGTCTTCCGGAGCGCTTTCTTCTTCAGGTGCTCTTGGTCCGCTCCTTAGCCCAGGCGGAGGTCAGCCGACATCTCTTCTCGGCTCTGTCCCCATCCCTCTGCCACATTCTCCTGTGCTCCCAGGCATCCTTGGTCCTAGTGGGCCTCTCTCCTGGGAGCAGTTCAGGACTGTGGCTGCTCGGTTCCCAGCTTACTTTAGGGCAATAGACAGACAGGTTTTTCAACCTCCCCCCGAGCAGCCACCCTCTGAGCAGTCGGTGCCCACCAACTCTTCATCCCCCTCTTCTGGGGGAGAGGAGCCTTCTGTCCACATCTCTCCAGCCACTGATCTCGCTGAGTATCAGCGTTTCCTCGTGAGGATGTTGGAGGACTTGCACCTCACCCTTTCCACTGTAAACAATCCAGAGCACTCGGCGCACGCCTTTCTAGGCAATTTCAGCGAGGCCACCTTTGTGGTGCCCCACTGGCCTGCTCCCTTTCGGGAGGCGTCGTTGCACTCCTGGCAGAGGCCCTTTTCCGGAGTTCCTGCCCCTAGGGATCTCTGCCAGTGGTATTGCGCCCCCACCCGGAGTCTCCAGGTTCCAGGCCTCATCCGCAGTCGGGATTGACACAGTTGGACACTCCTGATGGGCTTCTCGCCCTTCACTGTGACCGGTCCCCAGATCAAGATTCCTTGGATTTTGACTTTTGGGGTAGGAGGGCTTTCTACTCGGCACAGTTGTTGCTTTCCATTTCTGCACATCAGGCCCACTATGCAGCCTATGACAGGTTCTTGTGGTCCAGGCTAGGTCAACTGCTAGCCTCGTTGCCTGACAGGGAGCAAACCAGACAAGCCATTGCACTCTCTACATGGGGCCAGGAGCTAGCAAGGCACCAGGCAAGGGCATCTTATGATGAAACCGAGGTAGCTACCAGGATCGTAGGGACAGCGATCTGCACTAGGCGGACGGCATGGCTGCGTCTTTCACCGGTTGTCACCCTTGGCCCGGCGTGAGGGTGATTAACTCTGCTCACCAGAGAACCTATCTTCTCCCGTGAGCGAGATGGTGTTTGTTGGGGCAGCTTCCTTCCCCTCTGGGTGGTCCCGCCTCACTCTCCCACTCTTGGGCCTCCTCAGACCCTGAAGGTTCTCCCTCTTAGTGTGTCACACACTGAGAGCTAAGTGACTTTGTCTCCTAGGGTGTAAAGAAAACTCCTTTTGGGGGGGCTCGGCACTCACCCAAATGTGATGAATGGTGAAGATTGACACAGATAAGATATAAAAATTACATACCTACCGCAATTATGATCTTTCTGTGTATCTTCACCATTCATCACAATCCTGCCCTCCATCCCCCTGGGGCCCCAGTCTCTGGGTCCACCTCCCTCTCTGTGCCCAACCTCCCCCCCCCTTTCTTAGGAGTGGGGGGAACAGGAGCACATAGGGGGATAAGTTTCCTAGGAGAGTGGTCAGCATGGGGGACACTCCTTCTCCAGTGCGTTAGCTCCACCCCTGTGGGGTGGGAGTTGGCAGTTGACCTCCATTCTCTCCTCCCCCTTTTTCCCGTCCATCTTATCTTTTCTTGTCCTTTGGACTACCCTTAAAAAAAAAATCCTTAATTTTTTCACAAAAATCTTTCCTTGAGAGGTGTTAATTCTCTGTGACCTGTCCTTCTTCCAGAATAGCTGACTCTGCTTATATGCAGTTTTGCCAGCTATTCTGTGCTTGAATCCTGGCAAGAAGCCTTTGGCTACTCCTTGCAGTTCCTATATAATCTGAAGACGGACCAGGGTCTGGGATATGTTTACTGTTCCCCTCTCTTCCTACCTTCTAAATTCTTTACCCCACCTACCTCCCTCCTCTATTTCCAGAGATTGGGGCCCTCCCAATCCCTTTAGTTCTAGACGTCTCTCTTTCTGTCCTCTGTCGTTATTTCTCCTTTTAGTTTTATATCTTTTCCTTTTCCTATCCCTTGGACTTCCTTGTCCCACCCTCTACTCCTTCCTCTTACCACTCTGCGACTCAGAACTGCCAGGCAGGCGGAGTCGACAGCGCCTAATGGCCAACCCGCGAGCGCCACACAATGCGTCAACCGAGGGCAGCGCCGATGGTGCATTGGCTCTGCCTACCAAAAAAGAGCTCCCATGGAGTCATGACCTCCAGCCATGAACCCAAATGTGATGAGTGGTGAAGATACACAGAAAGATCATAATTACGGTAGGTGTATAATTTTCATTTCAGAACTCTGGTCCTGCCAGTGACCACTGAAGAGTCAGTTCGACCCATTAAACCAGAACCTCCGGTCCTTACATAGACCAGGAGGACCGCGGCACTCCCGGGTCCTCCAAGATCCCCATCGGCACCCCAGTGGCGAGGTCTGGTCTTTCTCATCCTCTGGGTCAAGCAGGTCCGCCCGGGCGTTGGTGTTCTGGCTCTGGCACCATGGGAGGCGGCGCCACTGCTACTCGTCTTCATCCTCCTCGGGTGGGAGGATCGACCTGATGTGGCAACAGTTGGTGTTGTCTGGTCCAAAGCAGACCCCAGCTCCCACACCAGCCATCTCTTGGCTGTCGCCTCCAGGGCTGACACCAATGCCCCAACAGGGGTGGTTGCCACCGCTTTCTCCACTGCGGAGCCGGGTACAGACTGCCTCGGTTCAGCTGAAGTTTGCTTCTCCACAGATTGTGGTGAAGCTGCCACCCCAACAGCCACTGGCCAGAGCTCCGACCAAGGAGTCTCAGTCGGCTCAGGGGCTTCCCCATCAGGTATCGGTTACTCTTACACCTGACCGCCCATGGCGGGTCTAGACTGACTCGGGTGGTAGGCCGCTCTATGCAGACTCCTAAGAGCCCAAGGATTACTCGCTACACTGCCGTCCGATTGACATGGAGTTGGTGGGGGACCTCTCGATGGAGGAAGGACCCATGTCCTTCATTGGCATCCTCGGTCTCATCTCCGAGTCCACAGAGATGAAATTGGAGGCCGTCCAGAAGTGGGCTTGCTATCCCGCCACAGAGATTCTGAATAAAGGAGACTCTCCGATGGAGGCTTTCCCAGTGTCCGAGGCTATTGTCGGCCTTGCCCTGCAGCTCTGGCAGCACCACACCTCCTGCCCTGCACCCTCGGCCTGGATGTCCCACAAATATGCAGTGCCCACTGGTACCCTCTTGGGGTTCACGGAGCACCCTTATGCCGAAGGGTTGGTGGCCAACTCTGTGTTTCAGCGGGTGGGCAATTCGGGGGATGTTGACAGACCACTGGATAAGGAGTCCAAAAAATTGGACCACTCGGCGAAAAAGGTTTATGCTGCTTCCTCGCTTGGCCCCCACCAGGCGAGCTTGGCTGTCGTGATGGCACACTTCTCCAGTGCCCTTCTGGGCTCCCTGGATGAGGTGATTCCGCATCTTCTTACGGACCTCCAGACTATGGTCAAGCAGGTCTGGGACCAGGGTCAAGCTGTGGCCAAACAGCAACTTCGGACAGCTCTGGATATTGGAGAGTCCTGTGCTCGCTCGGTGGCGGCCGCAGTTGCCATGCACCGTAGGGCTTGGCTGTGGATCTCTACCTTTACGGCAACACTCGGCACAAGCTGGCGAACTTCCCATTTCTGGGCATGGACCTATTTGGGCCTGGTGTGGAGGGTCACATCCAGTGAATTGAGAAGTCCGGTGCCACCTTGGACTCCGTGATGTCTGCCTAGAAGGATCCCATGGGCTCCGGGCAACAGAAACATAAGCCCTTTCGGCCCTCCACTCCTACAGTGAGACCAGCCAAGCATCAGTCTGGCCAGCAGGCTCAGTCTTCGTGACCAAGGCCCAAGTCTGAGGCCTCAGTGGTTCAAAAGCCCAGAGGAAAGGGACCCAGTGGCTCCTCAACCGAATCCTACTCCTCCAAGCCTGCTCAATGACGTGATGGATGGTGCCACCCTCATACCCGTCACACCTCCCTGAGTCCTCCTGTTGGGGGGGGGGGTGACTCTGCAACTTTCTTTCTGCCCGGTCCGCTGTCACCACGGATGGGTGGGTTCTAGAAGTGGTCGGTCAGGGTCTGCCTCTAGAGTTTGAAGAGTACCCTCCCAGCCGAGCCAGCACCCTATGGGAGTACTTGGCATCTATAGACATTCAGTCGGCTCTTCGAGACAACATAGCCCAACTTCTGCACAAGGAGGTCAAGGTCAGAGTTGCGGATCCTTCAGAACACTCAGGGTTTGTCTCCAGGAACTTCCTGGTGCAAATGCAGATGGGGGTGGCTGGCGCCCCAGTCTAGAGCTGCACAACCTGAACAAATTTCTTAGGTCCAGCACCTTCAGGATGGTAACTCTGTTCCAGATCATACCATCTCTCGAGCAAGACATGTGGTTTTGCTCTCTGGATCTTCAGTTCACGTTCTTTCATGTCCCGATCTGTCCATCCCACCGATGGTTCCTCCGCTTCGAGCCAGGGAACCTCTACAAATTCCAGGCCATGCCTTTCAGTCTTTCCTTGACCCTCAGGGTCTTCACCAAATGCATAGCAGTGGTGGCAGCTACCTGAGGCACCAAGGGGTCCAGTGTACCCTACCTGGATGACTGGCTGATAGCAGGTCCCTTCAAGCAGGAACAGGAGCAGTCCAGTGACCTGGCTGTCAAGACCTGCATCAGCCTTGGCTCCTGGTCAGTGAGGCCAAGTCAGAACTTGTCTCTCATAGGTGATCAGCTTCACTGGGTCAGAGCTTGGCGCTGGCCGGGCCAGAGACCAGCTCCCAGTGGACAGGGCATAGGTTCTCTCCTCCTTTGCCTGTCATTTCTGGTTGGGCACTGCGCCCTGCCCAGGACTTCCTGTGCCTACCAGGTTACATGGCAGCCTGTACCAGCGTAATCCGATCGGCCCATTGGCATATGTGCTCCCTGCAGTGGGAGTTGGCCAGCCAGTGGTCTCAGCGCAAGGTCACTTCACTTCACCAGCTGGTCACTGTGACCAAGAGGATGTGGGACACCCTCCAGTGGTGGTTAGTCCTAGAGCATCTGCAGGAAGGGATCCTGTTTGTCCACCCGAGCCGACAGTCATCCTGATGACCAACGCCTCTCTCACAGGCTGGGGTGCCCAACTGGGGAAACAAAGAGTCCACGGGCTGTGGACCACCAAGGCCACATCAACCTGCTGGAGCTCTGAGCAGTCCGGCTGGCACTGACTGCCTTCACACCATTTGTTTGGGGTCAAGTGGTTCAAGTCCAGATGGACAACACCACGATCATGTACTACCTCAACAAACAAGGCAGAATGCACTCCCTGCCTCTGTGCAAGGAAGCTGTCTGCGTTTGGACTCTCTTGCACAGCCTGGAGGCGGATCTAGCCATCCATGTTGCAGGAGCCTCCAGTTGGCTAGCGGCTGTCCTCAGCCGGGTGGGCAAGGCATCTCACGAGTGGTCTCTCTGTCTGGAGTTAGTTCACAGTCTGTTCTCCCAGTGGGGCACCCCTCAGGTGGACTTGTTTGCTTCCAGGAAGAACGCAAAGCTGAGGCTATATTGTGCCTGCCCCCCTCAGCAGGGAACGCTGCAGGGGGATGCCTTCTCGAGGCCGTGGACCCCAGACCTCTTCTGTGCCTTCCCTCCACTTCCCTTGATCCACAAGGTGCTACTCAAGGTCAGGAGGGACAAGGCAAGGGTGATCCTGGTGGCTCCAGACTGGCCCCGCCAGTTTTGGTACCCCAATCTCCTCAGTCTCAGCAACAGGCTCCCAAAGCGACTTCTCATACGCCCAGACGTGATCTCAGTCAGTCAGGGGAAGGTACTCTACCTGGACCTTCAATGCCTGCACCTGACAGCCTGGGTCTTGAGCGGCTAGAGTTCCAGGCTTTGGGTCTCTCTTAAGATGTTCTCACTGTCGTGGAGGCATCTAGAAAAGATTCAACCAGAAAATGCTATGCCTTCAAATGGAAGAGATTCTCCCTTTGGTGTCAGGGCAAGGGATTGGACTCTTCGACCTGTCCAGTGGGTAGCATTTTGGACTACCTGTGGTCTCTCTCGAAGGGGACCTTCGGTCGGCGATGTAATATGCACCTGGCAGTCATGTCTGCTTACTGGGCGCCTGCCGGGTCAGCAGTCACTGGCACAGGAGAAGGTGGTCTGGTGCTTTTCAAAGGCCCAGATCACATCTCCCCCGGTCGTGACCCACCACCACTGTGGGACTTGCTATTGGTTTTAGCAAAGCTCATGGTCAAGCCATTTGAATCAGTGCACAGGTATGACATGTCTCGCCTGTTGTGAAAGACCACATTCCTGGTGGCTGTCACGTCAGTCAGAAGGATTAGTGAGCTCCAGTGCTTTCAGTGGAGTCTCCTTACCTGGTCTTCCACAGAGACACCGGTTGTCCTGTGCTCCAACCCAAAGTTCCTCCCGAAGGTTGTGCCGAGTTTCACCTAAACCAGGCGATGACTCTTCCAGGGGTTGTTCCCAAATCACTCCTTGAGGCCAACACAGGCTCCATACTCTGGACCTGAGGCAAGCGCTGCTTACTACAAAGAGTGCAATGGCTGGAGTTCGGGAAAGGTTCGCCAGCTGTTTGTCACCTATGCTGAAGCCGCACCTGGCAGACCTGCAGCCAAGTGGACGATTGGCAGGTGGATCACTTCCTGCATTGATCTCTGCTATAGGTTGGCAGGTAGGGAGCCTCCCTGAGGGCTTAGGGCTCATTCCAACCACCATACTGCTGCGTCGGTGGCTGCTTCTAGGGATGTCCCTATCTAGGAAATCTGCAGGGTTGCTACCTGGAAGTCAGTACACACCTTGATTTCCCATTACCACATTGACTTTGAGTCATGCCAGGATGCTGGTTTGGGGGCCTCAGTTCTCCAATCCTTATTTTCTAAGTAGAGAGTGTGCATCTTGCCTCCCTCCTCCCAGAGAACTGCTAGGAGTCTGCCAGAATGTGTGGATAAGTACACGGTATCCATGTCCCTAGAAACACAGGTTATTCATGTATAACAGTAGTTCTAGGAGTGGTATATGGTGTACATCCACACGGACCCACCTGACCTCCCCAAGCTCAGGCGCGGACAAACTCTGCTTCCAGCGGCAAGATCTGGCGCCATGGGGCAGAGCGGGATATACCACCGAATGGGTGGGAGGAGGGCAGCTTTAAGACTTCCAGCAAGATTTAAAGGGAAAGGTCAATGCCAGAACATGTGGATGTACACCATATAACACTCCTAGAACTACTGTTACAGGTGAGTAGCATGTGCTTTCTACTAATGCCATTGCTCTACCTATTTCCTATTTCCTAAACCTCTTTCTCCTTCTGTATTTATTTATTTATTGTTTGTTTGTTTATTTTATAAAGCGTTTCACCAGGAAATACATACTGAGCCTAAAATAGCTCATTTCCAGATGTGTCCTGGGAGGAATGGGAAGGAGTGAAGCAAGAATAGCCATAATATATACAAACAATATAATGAAATGGAGGATCTCAGATCAGTGATGGTATATACAGTATTTACAATTTATACAGGAAGAGTACAAGGTAGTAATGCAGCTAAAACAAAAGTTGTAGCAGAGACTCAAACGTAATTAATACAGTTAATTGGAGTAGATGCACAATCTTATACAGGTGTAGTACATAAGGGTAGTTGCAGTTGAGGAAGCAGAAGCACTCTGCTATACATAAGAAGGGTAGGATACATGGTAGAAATGAATCTGTTACCCATGGGGTTGAAGTAAGGCATAACGTAGGATGCAAAGAAGTAGGATAGACTGGACTCGGGGAAGGGGAACAGGGATGGGGGGATACAGTGAGGAGGAGGTGAGAGTAGAGGGAGAGGAGATGTGGGAGTGAGCGGAAAGTGAGGATGGAGAAGAAGGTAAGTGGAGGGGGAGGGAGGGAAAGAAAAGGAAGGAATGGAGAGGGATGGTAAGGAAGGGGAGAAAAGGGAGGAGTTGAGAGGAAACAATCGGGCAAGGGACTAAGGACAGTGACAGCTGGAGGTAGTGTGGGAGCAGAGTAGTGAGTGTTTGGAGGAAGCAGAGCTGATGGGTAGGGGAGAGAATTCCAGAGTTTAGGAAAACGGAACAGGAAGGCAGCTTGTCCAGTAAGGGATTTACAGGATGGGAGCATGAGGGAGCCGATAGGCAGGGTGCTATGGAGGGAGTAGGAGGAGGGGTTGAGGTGAGAGAAGGGTGTAGATAGGGAGGGAGGGAAGACGACCAGAACTTGGAAGTGAAGGAAGGCAGTGGGTTAGGCGGCGATCCTCAAGGGAAGGGAGGGAGAGAGTGCCGAGTAAAGATCACAGTGGTGGGTGTGGGGGGAGCAGTTCAGAGTGAGTTCAGAGTCCCAGACTCTTGAAAGCTAGCTACAGTCCTTCCCCTTCCCAAAGGGGGTGAACTCTCTTCCCCTAGTAACTTCTGACCTGTCTCTCTCTTCCCACTTTAGCTAAGCTCCAGGAGCACCTTGTTCTTTCCCACTCTCCCATTTTCCCAGCTCAGTCTCTTTCTTTATTCCTTTCCAGTCTGGCTTTATTTTTTTTTATTTATATAGTAATTTATTAAATGTCTTGAAATTACAACATTTGAGCTAGTAGCTCATTTACAGAGGTTCCACATCAGGACGACAGGTACAATACAGGTGATAAAGACATGAACAAATAAGCATGAAAATGATAGTTACGGAATCGCTGTACATAATATATAAGCAAAAAATATAGATGTGTGAAGATATGTTAGTTGTTAACAGAGAAAAAAGGGGGGTGTAGAGATGAGTGTAGCCAGTTATTAGCTTTATCAGGAGTTTTGGGAGGGGGGGGACTGTGATAAGAAGATATTGAGATGTGTGTGGGAGGGGTTGAGGATCAGATTGGCTGGAGGGAAGGGAGGGGAATGTGTTAGTGTTGGGGTAGGTGGGAGAAGGTGAGCATGCAGGAGAGAAGTGGGGGGGAGATAGGAGAGGGAGTAGGTAATCAGTCTAGGGCGTAGAGGGCCGGTGTGGCCCTGCATAGGAGTGGTGAGGGGTGGGAGTTAGCTAATACAGTCACAGACAGATATTGTGGTCTGGTATTAACATAGTTTTTTTTTTTTTTTAAATGTTCCAAGGTTTGGATCATTTGCAGTTTCTGATGCAAGTCTCATTCCACTACCACATCTTCCCTCCGGCTTACTTTGGGAAGTCGCGTTCCATTACCACATCTCTCCTCCAGCTTACGGATGCTATCCTTTCTGGTATGCATCAGGACCTTGTCACCTCAGCTGTTTTTGTCAATTTAGCCAAAGCTTTTGACACTGTAGCCCATCCCATTCTCCGGAGACTGTTTCTTCAGTTGAGTGGTTCTGCTCCTACCTTGATGGCAGGTCACAAGCTGTCTGTATTGGAGACACCCTTCCCTCCCATTCTCTGTCAGCTCAGGCATCCCACAAGGGACTGTCTTGGTCCCAGCTCTTTTCTCTGTTTTTCTAAATGACTGCCCCAAAGCCCACTCCTCTGTGTCAATACATACGTATGCAGATGATACGGTTCTCTTTTCCTCCAGCTCCTCTGCCACTGATCTCACAAACCAACTCCAACTGGATTTTAACAATGTCCAGCTTTGGTTCCAAGTTAGTCAGTTACTCTCCATGCCAAGAAAATGTGTCTTTTGGCACTAGGCAGGGACTTGCTAGAGTTCTCCCACTTCCTTCCTTTCATACCCTTGACGGTGCGACCATTGAAGGTGTCTCCTCCTTGGGGTGCTTTACAGAAATAAGAGAAGCATACCACTTCCTGCTAGCAGAGAAATCCTCAGTAAGATGATTTTGCCCATTTATGACTATGGAGATGTTGTTTATAGTGCTGCTCTATAGTCTACTTTAGCTAGACTAGACCCTCTCTTTCGCTCCTTCTATCGCTTTGCTCTTGATAAACCTCTGCATACTCGTCACTGTACCTTGTATTCATCCCTATCCTTTCCCTCTCATTATGCCAGGCATTTCATCCACTATGTGACCTTTATCTCCAAATTTTGATTTGTCTCTATTACCTCATATTTAACCTCCCTCCTCTCCCTCCCCTTTTTGTTCCATACTCTCTTTGTAATGTTTGCTCTCCTTCAAATGAAATCTACTGCTGGCCAGGCTGCCTTCTCATTGTTTCTCTAAATTTGAGGTTCTCTTTTACCTTCTATTCACTCTGTTTCTTCCTTTCCAGCTGTTAAAGCTCTTCTCCGTGAGTGCTCTACTCACTTTTGCAGTTGCTTCTGATGCTAGGTTTACTTCTTACCTGCTGCTTACCTAATTCTCTGTCCTCTGTACTTCCTCTTTCCCAGTATCAGTCATTCCCCCACTTTTGAATTTGTTAAGTTAATAACTATTTATTTAATTTTGTTCAGTTCGTCATTTATTGCATGTTAACTTATTTTCGTCAATTTATTCTTAGGCATAATTGTCCTGTTTATTTTTGTTATACTTATTCTATTTTTTGTATTTTATATTTTGTTATTTTTTTCCTCTCTTCCTCAGGACACATCTGAAAATGAACTGTTACCAGCTCAGTATGCCTTTCGTAGTAAAACCTTTGAAATAAATAAATAACCATAGCAGTCTCCTCTTTCTTTTACTTTTGCTTACCTACTTGACACAGAGGTTCGTTGCCTTCACTATGATCTCTTTTAGTTTGGTCCACTTTCCCTCCACCACCACCCCCTGTCCCCCTGCCAGGACATTCCTGAGACATTCACTCACCTTAGTAAAATCATCCCTTCTGAAGTCCAGGACTCGCGCCATTGTGTGGTTGGATTCTGCAGCTGTTCTTATGTTGAACCACACTGTACAGTAATCACTGGTCCCCAGGTGGTTTCCCACCTTGACATCCTCAGTACTGTCTCTGATAGTGAGCACCAGATCCAGTATTGTCCCATCACGAGTGGGTTCACTGACTAGTTGGCTGAGGAATGCCCCCTTAAGGGAGTCCAGGATGTCCATGCTTCTAGCTGATGCTGCCGCAGGGATGCTTCAGTCTACATCTGACAGACTGAAGTCTCCCATCAGCTCATCCTCCCCCTTTTCAGCCATTTGGCCAATTGCTTCTAACATTTCCTTATCCAAGTCTTCCTCGTGTGCCAGAGGCCTGTAGATCACACCTGTCTGATTAGTGGTTCCCTTTCCCAACTCAAGGGTGACTCTCAGCACCTCTGCTCCCCAAATAATTCCTGTATTTGTTACAGCTTCCACCACAATGGCCTCTAGGTCTAGGATTTTTATTTCCGAGACTTCTAGCATTAGCATACGTGATCTTCCAGATCTTCTTAACTCTCTGTTTGTTGCGTCCTCCTTTTCCTTTTTGTGTCCCCTTTCTCCCTCTTCTCCCCCCCTTCCTCCTTTGCTAACCCCACCACTTCCTTGATTAACTTGTTCCATGGTGGGACTCACGCCCCTCGGGATCTCTCTACACACTATCTCAGCCTGTGGGTGGGGGGCGATTTCTCCCCTTTTTCTTCCTCCACTCCCCTCAACTGGTTTAAGTGCTCATCGAAATGACATTTAAACTGGCCACCGAGAACTGTGGTTCCCCTCCTGGATGAATGCAACAGGCCTTCCCCACTGTATAGGCTCTTATCCTCCCAATGGGCTCCCCAGTCTCCAGTATAGCCATACCCTCCACTCTTCCCCATTCCTTCAACCATGAGTAGAAGGTGTTGGTGCAGAGCTCTCACCTTCGACCTATCTCATATAGAGCACCTCTGCAAAGCTACAGAGTGTGCAACCTGTCTGACTTCTTCCCAGCTCCCAAACTCCCTGTACTGTTCCTGCCCCATTCCTAGCCAGGTCATTTGTCGTTAGGTGGACAGTGATATCCAGCTCCCTTTCCTACCTATTGCCCTAGCAATCCATAGGAACGCTTCCATCCTCCATGCCATGGCGCCGGATTGGCACTCTGACCGCCTCTCTGCTCTCCTTTCCTACTTCACACTCTGTCCCCTGACAATTGAGTGCTCACCAGAAGTTTCCTCTTCCACCCACCTTGGGTCCTCCAATGGGGGTCCCACATCCTCCCCAGCCACCAGTGCCACTTGGCAGTCCTGCTCTGCAAGAGTGGCAAAATAATTTTGTAGAAGAACCGGCTGTGGTTGAGGAATGTGCCTGTGACTCCCCAGCTTTCCAGATCCCACCACCCCACCCTCCTCGAGCCCACTGTAGTCTGTCACGCCACCCATCCAGCAACCTTTGAAGTAACAATGTTGTACTTGATGGTCCCTGGATGGGAGAAAGGGTCACTCAACTCCTAGTCATTGTAGCCCCAAGTCTAGAGACCTCCTTCTGACTCATAACCAGCGCAGCCTCAAATCTAGGGACCTTCTCCAACAACCCAGAGAAGCACACGCAAGTGGGGCAGCACCACAGTCTGCAGAAGGTCTCTCTGAAGACTGCCATCCCACAACCATTGCACTGCAGTACTCCCCACATTCTCTATCCCTGCCCTCTCTGTGCTTCCAGTCCTCATTTCCCAGAACCCAGTGAGGCATTTGACACAGTCCCACACAAAAGACTAATAAACAAATTAACCAGCCTGGGAAAAACATTGACTGGACAACAGGACACAAAAGATAATTGTGAATGGAGTCCACTCTGAAGAAATGGGGGTTACTAGTGGGGTACCGCAGGGTTCAGTACTGGATCCAGTCCTTTTCAATGTCTTTATAAGTGACATTGCAGAGGAACTGGAAGGGAAGGTATGCCTCTTTGCAGATGACACAAAGATCTGCAGCAGGGTCGATACACAAGGAGGCGTGGAAAGGATGAAAAGGGATTTGGCTAGGTTGGAGGAATGGTTAGAAGTATGGCAGCTTGATTCAATGCAAAGAAGTGCAAAATAATGCACCTGGGAAACAAAACCCTGGGGAAGAGTACAATGAGGGGAGTAACAACAACAAAATGGAAAGGGACCTGGGGGTAATCATATCAGATGACCTTAAGGTTGGCAGCAGTGTGAGACGGCAGTAGGGAGGGCTGGGGGATACTTGGATCTATAGGGAGGGGCATCACCAGCAGAAAACATGAAGTTGTTATCCCTCTGTACAGACAGTTGGTGAGATTCCATCTGGAGTACTGCTTCCAGTTCTGGAGACTCCATCTCCACAAGGACATAGACAGGATGGGGGCAGTCCAGAGGAGGGCAACTAAAATGGTGCAGGGTCTGCAAGAGAAGCCATATGAGGAGAGACTAAAGGAGCTTAATCTGTATGCTCTTGAGGAAAGGAGGGAGAGGGAGGATATGATAGAAACTTTTAAATACCTCATTGGAATCAACACAGTCCAAGAGGGTAGCATCTTTCAGAAAAAGAGATGTGCAAGAACAAGGGGACACAACCTGAAGATAGAGGGGAGACCGCTCAGGGGCAATGTGAGGAAGTATCTTTTCACAGAGAGGGTGGTGGATGCATGGAACAGCCTTCCTGAGGAGGTTGTGGGGTCTGAAACGGTGGGAGAATTCAACAATGCATGGGACACATAAGGCAATTCTTGTGGATGGGTAGGAAGAAATAGGCTGTTGATTAACTAGGATCTGCAGCTTATCCTGTAGGTAGGGAAATGGGCAGACTAGGTGGGCCAAGCGGTCCTTATCTGTCGTCAAATCTATGTTTCTATGTTAACATGTGCACAGTACAAGTTACCAAATAGCAATACTCAACCTTTTTAATTACTTACCCTAGATATGTCATGGAGACACGTATTTTAAACAGCAGCACTACATCTTTTTTTTTTTTGTTTTGTTTTGTTAGTACCACCCTACCAAGCAGTCAGTGCAGCAGTAAGCCCCTAAACTCACAATCACAAAACCAGCCCGAGACAGTTTAGCAACAAGCCCCCACCCCTACCCCCACAAATGCAGTACTACCCTGAAACAGTGTAGCAGCAAGCCCCCACTTCCACATGCAGTAAAACCCAGAATCAGTTTAGCAGCAAACCCCGACCCCCACAAACACAGTACTACCCAGCAACATGGCAAAGAAGATGGCACAGACAAAGTAACATGTGAAGAAGCTCCTGGAACCGCTTCCTGATATTTTTCCTAAATATCAGCTACCTCTGCTCTATGCAGCAGTTAACTTTCCTGAATGACATCTTTAACAAGTATAAGTGGTGGGTTAAATCCTGGGCAGCACTTGGAACAATGACATTGAGGAAGCATGTTAAAGCCAAACAATTCTCTTCTAAAACTGCAGCACAGCTGGTATTACTGCCCATGGCTACCACACGCTGTCAAACTCAACCATTTAAAGCTGAACGGTAATGGTAAGCTTCGGACGTTCGAACTTGGATAGCAGCAGTTTGCAAGAATCTGATTCTACAGACAAAATGCAAAATAGATTACCTATTGAACTACTGGCCAAATCTGGAATTGTCAGTACCGGGTTCCGAGATCGTGTGCAAGGTTTAAAAGATATATCTATGTGGACTCTGATTTGAATGGCAAGCAGGATAATACAAAACTCTCAAACGAAGACAGGATTGTTAAATTTCTGAAGTTGGCAACAGCTCAAGAGAACACTGGAACAACACAGCAAGCCAAAAAAAGTTCTAGCAAACCTGGCTTGTGTTGGTAATAGGCTTAATTAAAATTACAAAAAAGCACTGGCAGCAGCAGCTGACGAAGAGGTTACAGATATATGTGAACAGATGCTGTACCTCTGGCGAAGTCGCCAATAGTAAATAAGCAACCTGTTGTAGTAAAGCAAGATTTTTTAAATCCAGTAGGGAAAAGGTCCCCTAAAGATTTAAATGTTGCCAAAGCACTTGCAGTGGAGGAAAGGGAAGGAGTAAGTGACAAAGCTCACCAGAGCCCAGAACCTTGTGTGGATTTATTGAAGTGCAGTGAATTCAAACTTTTTTCCACATGTTAAGGAAAGCACATTAACCCCAAAATGCGACGGTGAATACAGCAACATGCAATCTTCACAAATAAGGAACTTTTAAAAAAGACTGACTCTCAGTCTGTTCGGTGGGAGCGGAACACTGCAGAAGCTAAGCAGTGGACAGAAAACCTAAATAATGAGGTGCACTCTGCTACTATAGAACGGGACTCTGTAACAAGTCATAATCAACAAAAGGAGCTACATATTCAAACAACATGAAGTCTTGCTATATTATGACAATTGCAGTTTGTCCCACCATTAGAACTGCTCCGGGTGAAAGGGTTAACTACCATTCTAAGAATGGAGTTTAGAGCGTGAGCTCAGTTAGAGAAGCTCTGTCTGAATAATTTCAAACTGAAACTGTCAGATTCTTTACTCCACCTCACTGAACAGTCGCTCCGAGATTTCTCCTACTGTCGTTCATTTCTGTTTAAACAGTATTTTCTCAGTTAAATTCAACCATGAGTATTATTATTTTTATTTTTATTTATTTATTTTTTTTTTTTTGTAGGGGTCCTCCGTCCTCCTTCAGCCTGGTCACGGCCCCCGGAGCTTCCACCGCCTGCCCATTTACCGCCCCTCCCGGTCACCCCCGGCTTTCCCCCCGGAGGGCGGGGCCACGACACCAGACCCCTCAACTCCAGTGCCGTGGAACCAATATCTGGTTAGAGGCGCGGCAGGGGTGCATTGAAGCCTCCGGGGAGGCTTCACCTAGACGGAGGACCTCCCCCTCCTTCTTTTTCCTCCTCGGTGTTCCTCCCTCCCGGAGGCGGGGACGTGCAGTGATGCCAGCGTCCACCCTGCCTCCTCCCTGACGTAAGCGCGGCAGCGTGAGTGCCCCCAGCCTCCGCCAGGGGTCCCCATCGCTCCGGATGCTGCCTCGACTCTCCCCCCGGAGAAGGAGAGCAGTCCATAGGACCTTCAATCCTTCTCCCCCCGGCCAGCCCTCCGACGACTCGGGTCCGTCTCCGAACCCGGGTCGCCGGCGTCGCAAGCGGAAATCCCACCGCTGCGCTGACGGGCCGCCCGTATTATTATTTTTTAACCGCAAACCCGATCGGTTCAAGCTCTGTCTGTGGTATTGTAAGGTAATAGACAGGTTTTATTTCTGTGTGGAACTTGTAAATGTTTATCGGTTCGGTTCGAACCGATCAGGTTGGTTAAAACTTTAAAGTTTAAGCATTTTAAAGCTTTTAGAGTGCGGTTCCCGGTTCTTATCGGTTCTAAAAAACGGATTTCATTACGGTTTTTTCCACGACCCGTGACACGGTTGGGAACCGATAAGGGTGTCTTGCCTGGCACTGCCGTTAAAAGGGCAAGTTTGTTGGTTAGGCTGGCATCATGTCTGAGAAACCCAAAAGAAAAACCGGGCCCACTGGGTTTCAACACTGTGGTGTCTGTGGGGAAGCCTTTGTCAAGGCTGACCCACACTACATGTGTTTATTGTCTGGGTTTGACCACCTCAATTCAGACTGCCAGATTTGTAAGAATTTCCTGCAGCCACCCTGGATAAGAGAGTGGGCAGGCTCAGGAACGAGAGGCCAAAAGTCCGCTGACCGGATGGCCAGCCATCGAGGAGTGCCTCTGACCAGGGCAAGACTTCCTTGGGCAACGTAGCTGGCTCTGAGGAGCCAGTTCCAGCAAAGAAAACTAAAAATCAGCAGGTATGGAGTCCAAAATTCCTTCTCCAACTGCTGCAGAAATAGCAAAAGCTATACAAATTGTACAGTCACTTTCTCCGGTTCCGTCGAACCGCCACTGTCTAGTAGGAGGTGGTTCCACCAGTTCAAGAATATGATATTGGAGATTTTTATGAACCAGAGGAGGGGAGGAGGATTATGAACAGTGTGAATGTGACTTTGAGAGTCTGGATGTGCCCATTGAACCGAACATCTCCCCAGACAGACCTTTAGAATCTCCCATGCTTTCTGAGTCCCCTTCTCATTTTTGTTTTATAAAAGGTTGTTGAACCCTCCAGCTCCCATTAGAGGAAGCTGTGGATGAGCAAGAGGAACCTGATTTTGTGGAAATGATGGATATCCCAGAGTCTAGGAGATTATCTGTCCCCTTACATAAGTCTTTTAGGAAGCAAACAATAAAAATTCTAAAGCCCTAATTCTGTGCCTCCTGTTGACAAAAAGATGGACAGGAGGAACACTTTGTCAGGTCCTGATACAGACTTTCTTTCACAGCAATGCAGTCATGTTGGGGTAGTTCAGGCTGCAGCCTGTGATAAAGCTAACATTCTCCTGGCTTCACATCCTCCTGACAAGGACTCCAGGAAGATTGATGCCATGGCTAAAAAACAATACATGGCTGCGCCTTGGTACTCAGACAAGCAAATTACATGGCTTATGTGGCAAGATACCAAAAAATCTAGATGGAACACTGTCATGGCTTTACTAAACAGGCCCCTGGCCAGCTTGCCAGGAGCTGGAGCAGGTGGCTTCTGATGGTATTGAGGCTTCCAAGGTGCAATTCCATGCTGCTGTGATTCTAATGATGTATCCTCTAGAGTCATGGCTACATCTGTGGCCTTCGTAGGTTAGCTTGGCTCAGGTGTATTAACTTGTCACAGGATACCCAGTCTAAGGCTATGGATTTTCCTGTGGTGGGGAATTCTCTGTTTGGGGAGCAAACAGAGAATTACATGAGAAAAATGGATGAATACAGAACAACTTATAGGAGTGCACAAGCCAAGGAGCGCAAGCCACTCCTCAGAAGCAGACCCCCAGGGGTAGAGGTAGGCCCTTTCACAGGCCTTTTACCAAATCCAGGCTTCTTCTGCTTATGCTCAGAGGGGGTTCTTCAGAGGCAGAGGCAGACGTGGTGCAAGTAGGTCTGCTCCCACCCCTCAGACTAAAGCCCTTGCCAAACAGGCCCCCTGATGGGATGCCCAGGGCCGGTTCTCCACTACCTGTAGGGGGCAGGCTGGCTTACTTCGCCCAGGACTGGGAGTCTCTAACATCAGACACATGGGTCCTGGAAGTAGTAAGCCAGGGTCTGGTTCTCAGCTTCAAAACATTTCCAAAGATGAGAACCAGATTTTTTCCACCTGTAAACCCTCTAGAGACTTCTACCTTAGAAACAGAAGTCTCAACCCTCCTAGCTCTCAGAGCTGTAGAAAGGGTTTCCCCCCTACACCAGGGCAAGGGTCTGTACTCCAGATATTTCCTTACCCCAAAAAAGACAGGAGAATGGCGGCCCATTTTAGACCTAAGATATGTGAACAAGCACCTTTTGAAACCAAAGCTCAAAATGGTGACTCTGGCAATGATTTTACCTTCTCTAAGGCCAGGGGACTGGCTAGCTTCCCTGGACCTCAAGGATGCCTATTTCCATGTTCTAATCAGAAGCTCCCACCGAAAGTACCTCAGATTCGAACTGCCCTCAGGTCACTACCAGTTCAGAGCAATGCCCTTGACCTCTCCTCTGCCCCAAGGGTATTCACAAAATGTCTGGCAGTAGCAGTTGCTCATTTAAGAAGGCAAAGGATTGCTGTTTTTCCCTATCTAGACGACTGGCTCATTGTAGGCCAGTCTCCAGAACAGGTCAAACCACACCTGCAAGTTACCCAGCAACTGCTCACCTCTCTGGGCTTCTTGCTCAATCTTCCAAAGTCAGTTCTGGAACCTGTTCAGGTACTCACCTTCATAGGTGCAGAATTGGACACAAAGCAGGCCAGAGCCTTCCTACCCTTAGAGAGGGTAAGGAAACCTGAGGCCCTGGCCTCCTCCTTCACTCTGCAGGTCTCTCACCAGCAAGGCACTTCAGCTCCTAGGGCACATGGCTGCTTCCACAGCTGTAGTGAAAGGAGCAAGATTTCAGATGAGGGACATTCAGTTTCACTTGAGAGCCTTTTGGTCTCAGAGAAAGATCCCTTTCCAAGTTGGTCCCAGTGATCTAACCTGATCCAGGCCCTTCAGTGGTGGCAGGATCAGAACAGTTTGAGACTGGGGGTCCCCTTCATCCTCTGTCGCATTCCTTGACCTCACTACGGATGCATCCCTTCTGGGATGGGAGCTCACATGGGCGACCTCTCCACTCAGGGAGTGTGGTCCCTCAGGAATCTCTGCTCCACATCAATTTGCTGGAACTCAGAGCTGTCTTTCTAGCACTTCAGTGTTTTCTGCATCTGTTCAGAACAAAGTGGTACAAGTCAGAACAGACAACACCACCACAATGTGGTACATCAACAAACAAGGGGGCACTCGGTCTTCGGCCTTCTGCACTGAAGCAATGAAGTTATGGTCTCTGGCTTATTCCCTGAACACTTCCCTCATAGCAGTTCACCTCCCAGGAAAGGACAATGTCCTGGCAGATGCTCTCAGCAGGATTTCCCAGGGCCATCACGAATGGTCACTGGATCCCCAAGTACTGGGGATAGTTTTTGCCAGATGGGGCACCCCTCAGATAGATCTTTTCGCAGCCCCAGACAATCACCAACTTCCACTGTTTTGTTGCAGGCCCCAGTGATGGGCTCAGTCCTCTGGATGCCTTTCTCCTAGATTGGGAAGGAAGTTTCATATGCTTTTCCTCCTTCCCTCTCCTACTCAAGGTGCTAGTCAAAATCAGATCCCAGCCTTGCAGGATGATTCTGATTGCTCCAGATCGGGCCAGGCAGCCCTGGTACCCACTCCTTCTGTCCTTAACAGTCCATCTTCCCCTGTGCCTCCCCAGGAGACACAATCTGTTATCTTGTGCCCAGGAGAGGGTTTGGTATCCGAATCTCAAATCCCTCAACCTCAAGGCCTGGCTCTTGTGGAGTTAGAGTTTGCTGACCTACACCTTTCTCAAGGTGTTCTCGACATCCTGAAGGCTTCCAGGAAGCCTTCAACTAGGGCCACTTATAATTCTAAATGGAAAAGGTTTTCCATCTGGTGCTCGGGGAAGCATATTTCCCCGGAATCTGCTGATTTGCCCATTGTTCTGGACTATATGGTCCATCTTAATTCTTGGGCCTGAGACCAGCTACCCTGAAAGTTCATTTGGCAGCTGTCTCTGCTTTTATTTCAGCAGGAAAGCCTTCTTCTCTTTCCACTCACCCTGTTTTTCCAAGTTTTTCAAGGATTACTTCATACTAATCCACCTTTCAGGGACCCGCCCCTGCCTGGGATCTTAATGTTTGCATTGCTCAGTTGATGCAACCTCCCTTTGAACCTCTGTCTTCTGCAGAGCTCAAGTATTTGACTTGGAAAACTGTTTTTCTAGTAGCCATCACTTCTGCCAGGCGCATAAGTGAGTTACAAGCCTTGTCAGTGGAGACTGACTTTATTTCCTTTCACAGGGATAAAGTAGTCCTTAGGACTAACAGGAAGTTTTTGCCTAAGGTGGTTTCAGACTTCCATCTTAACCAATCTATCTCCCTTCCAGTGTTCTTTACTGACCATTCCTCCTCTGGTGAGAGGAGGTTGCACAGTTTAGATGTTAAGAGGCCCTTAGTTACTATGTAGAGCGCACTAAGGGTCATAGGTTCGAATCCTCCAACTTTTCTCACTTTTGGTGAGGTTGGAAAAGGTAAACCTGCCACTAAGAGATCCATTGCCAGGTGGATTGTCTCTTGTATCCAATTTTGTTATCAAAACTGGGAAAGGTTCCCTTCAGGCCTGAGGGCTCACTCTACCAGAGGTACAGCTCGTCTATAGCTGCTGCCAGGGACATCCCTATTTTAGAGATATGTCAAGCAGCTACCTGGAAAGCACGTGCAGCACTTTCACCAAGCATTACTCCTTGGATATCCAGGCCAGGAGGAATGCTAGATTTGGCACAGCCGTGCTTCAGAGCCTATTCCTAAGTAGGTTCTGTCCCTCTTCCATGGAGGTACTGCTGTGTATTCTGAATTCATAATATAGCAAGACTTCATGTTGTTTGAAGAAAAATTACTCACCTTAGTAATGTTGTTTCTTCTAATGGAGTCTTGCTATATTATGACCTCCCAGCCTGCCCTCTCAGAACTTCTACTTGGGTATGGGTGGGTAGTCCAGTATGGGCACCGGTTATGCCCATTATATGTTTTTCACCCTTTTGGGGTTTTGGGGTGTGGTGTTTTATTCTACCTTATTTTATTATTTTCTGGTTCCCTGACTTGAGTCTTTGTGTTGGTACCAGGAATATGTGTTAATATTTAGGTAGCCAGTTGGCTAGTGTAGGTTACAGCTTCCACACAGAACCTTAGTGAGTTTTGTCAGAAAGATCTGACAGTTTCAGTTTGAAATTATCCAGACAGAGCTTCTCTAACCGAGCTCACGCTCTAAACTCCATTCTTAGAATGGTAGTTAACCCTTTCACCTCCGGAGCAATTCTAATGGTGGGACAAACTGCAATTGTCATAATATAGCAAGACTCCATTAGAAGAAACAACATTACTAAGGTGAGTAATTTTTTCTTCTAGCATTACCACAAAGAGATGGTAAAAAGTGAAATGGGACTGCTCGATCATATACGAGCTCATTCTTAAATGAAACTAATCTACCTTCTACAAGTAAGGAAGTATTGTATGTTATAGGATCATGGATATGTTGTTCATGCACACTGTTTGGCATTGTCCCCATCCACTTTAAATCTGCCGGAAGTCTTCAAGCTGATTCCTCCCACCCACCCGGCTGGTATATACCTCGGCTTCACCCCATGACGCCAGATCTTCCTTTCCGCTGGAAGATACAGGTTGCCTCCCTTGTGGTCTCACATTTCGTAGGCCCTGGCTTTCAAACTATTGGTTTTACCGAAGATCAAACTCGTTTGAGTTAGCGATCACGCTTTTGCAGCATCGATCATGGAGGAGAAATCTTCCCTGGGATTTTGCCGGTGTCCCTGCAGCCAGAAGATGTCACGCACTGATCTTCACCTCACGCGTGTCTACGTCGAAAGGTCGGTCATGACACCTCATCATGTAGCTTTTGCTTGGTCTTCCATCCCAATGTACTGACAACTGTAAGGTACGCCTGAAGCTGGGGAGACCAGAAAAGGAACCCTCAGTGAAGTTGAAGGAGGCCAGGTGGGCGGTTTCCGCTGCCGCAGACTCTGTCGATCAGCTGGAACAGATGAAGGCATTCGAGGAAGAAGCCGCTCGCGCTTCAGCCAGTCAGAGCTTCTTTGTCCCGCTGAACCTGGGCTCCACCTTTATGGGATCCTTTAAAGAGTTGTGCCAGTCTCTCCCCACCTAGGGAGCGGCGCCCTCGGGCTCGCACTCCTCCCACTCTCGGAAGAGAGAGAAGGACCCATTGTCTTCGTCCCGGCAAAGACGTTCTTGGGACCGAGAAAGGTCCGAGTCCCGGGAACACGTGGTCTCTACTTCGGTTGAGATCGCATCCTCGGATGCTGGCTTCATGGATCTTCCATCTGGCCAGGGGACCGAGGACGTGGCCGATGAGGTCGAAATTAATTTATCATCGACCCTTTGTCACCGGCCGGTGCCAACGAGACTCTAGAACGGACTCCAGGCCTGGTATTTCCGGATGAGGAGACCCAGCCCACTGGTGTCGTCATCAAGGACCTGGTTCCAGACCCAAGGGTTTCACTGATTACCCTGGTGTCTCCTGATCGAACCAGTCGGCCTCCCCAAACTGGTCGTAATTCCGGACCCCTCGGCCAACGCGACCGAGGAAGAGCCAGCGCTTAAGAAGAGGCACTGCCACAGGTCGCTCCTCGTCCTTCTGAACGAGGAGCGCCCGAGCGAAACTTTATCGGCTATGAAGATCTTATGTGGCAACAGCTGATCCCGACCAGGCAGAAGCCGGTCCACCACCCACACTGGCCATTACTTGGCTTGCGCCTCCCAAGCGGAAGCCGACCCCTCCAGAACCGAAGTCCCTGGTTCCTCTGCCCGTGGGGCTGACCCATCTTCTGGTTCGGCCTATCCCGGTCTCTCCACCTATTCTGGTAGAACTGCCACCTAAGCAGCCTAAGGGAGGGGCTCCCTCAAAAGGGGACTGACTAGACACCGGCCTTCCCCATCGTCTGTCGGTTACCATCACCCCAGACCTCCCTTGGAGGAGCAAGGGTGATTTAGGCAGTAGACCGCTGTATCACGACTCCTCGGATTCGGATGTCACTGGGCTTCACTCACATCCGGGGGATGATGAGTCGTCCATTGGCACGGGGATGAAGGAAGGCCCTTCCTCCTTCCAAGGGATTCTCCATCTCATTTCTGACTCTACCGGAATGCCCCTGAAACCTATCCAGAAAGAGGCGGAGTACCCTCTCACAGATATTCTGAAGAGAGGGGATACCCCGACGGAGGCCTTTCCTGTGGCTGAAGCCATTGTTGGCCCGGCCCTTGAACTTCGGCAGCGCCGTGCCTCATGCCCAGCACCGTCTCCCTGCATGGCCGGCAAGTACGCGGTGCCCATGGGCTCCCTTGTGGCGTTCATGGAGCACCCTTTGGCTGAGAGCCTGGCACCGCCCATGTTCATATTTATCAAGAAGTTCAGCTGACACTGACCGACCTCAGAACAAAGAGTTCAAAATATGAACCACACTGCCCGAAAGATCTATGCAGCCTCTTCCTTGGGCCTCTCAGGCCAGCTCATCAGTCATTATGGCACACTTATTTCATGCTCTTCTTGGGTCATTAGACAAAGTCCTCCCTCATCTCCCCGGACATGCAGCCCATGATCAAACAGGTCCATGACCAGGGCCTGCTGTTGTGCCAAACTGCAGCTCCAGATGGCCCTGGACATAGGTGATTCTTGTGCCCGCTCTTTGGCGCCACGGTGGCCTCTCACCACAGGGCTTGGCTGAGGCTTTCCTCCTTCCTGGCAGATACTGCACAAGTTGGCTGATGTGCCTTCCTGGGGACTGATCTGTTCGGTCCAGGAGTGGCTGGTCACCTACAGCGCATAGAGTAGTCCAGTGCCACCTTGACGCCACTTCTGCCAAGGGTTCTTTGGGCAAGAACCAACAGAAGATGAAGAAGAAGAAGTATAAGCCCTTTCGGCATTCTTCCCTCGGTTCAGCAGCCCTCCTATCAAGGAGGTCAGCCACATCAACATCAGCAACAGGCTCAAGCTTGGTGCCCTCGCCCAAGCCTGTCACAAACAGGCCTGCAAAGGTCAGGTCCTGAGCCTCCTCTTCCTCCTCTAAGCCTGCTCAGTGACAGGTTCCAGGCTTTGGGTCTTTCCAAGATGTCTGCACTGTGGTGGAGGCATCCCAAAAGGAATCGACCAGGAAATGTTATGCCTTCAAATGGAAGAGATTTTCCATTTGGTGTCAGGGTAAGAGGCTGGACCCCATATCCTGTTCTGTGGCCAACATTCTTAACTACCTTTGGTCTCTCTCTTTCCAAAGGGGGTCTGTGGTCATCGACCCTTAGGGTGCACCTGGCAGCCATTTCTGCCTACCGGGTGCGGGCCGGTCAGCCGACATTGGCACAGGAGACCATGGTCGGGCACTTCTTCAAAGGTCTGGATCACAAATACCCTCCGGTGCATGAACCTCCACCTCCATGGGATCTGTTGCTGGTTTTGGCAAAGCTCATGGGCAAGCCATTCGAACCCATGCGCAATTGTGAACTCTCACACTTGTCACGGAAGACTGTCTTCCTGGTGGTTATCACGTCAGCCAGAAGGACAGGGGAGCTCCAGGCACTTTCGGTGGATTCCCCTTATCTGGTCTTTCACAGGGACAAAGTTGTCCTGCTCCCCCACCCGAAATTCCTTCCGAATGTGGCATCAGAGTGTCACCTTAACCAGGTGTTGACTCTGCCGGTATACTACCCTAATTACACCTCAGACGCCGAGTACAAGCTCCATACTTTGGACCTGAGACATGCTGTCTCCTATTATAAGGAGAGGATGGCAGAAATTCGCGGAGAGGTTCGCCAGCTGTTTATCATCTACGCTGAAGCCGCTTCTGGCAGACCTGCAGCAAAGCGGACTATTGCAGGATGGATTACATCATGTATAGGTCTGTGTTATGAGTTGGTAGGCATGGAGCCTCCCAGAGGGATAAGAGCCCATTCTGCCCGCCATACTGCTGCTTCGGTGGCTGCTTCTAGGGACATCCCTATCCAGGAAATCTGTCGGGCTGCTACCTGGAAGTCAGCAAACACCTTCATTACCCACTACCACATCGACCTTGAGTAAAGCCGGGATGCTGGTTTTGGGGCCTTGGTTCTCCAATCTCTGTTTCCTAAGTAGGGGGTGTGCACCTTGCCTTCCTCCTCCCGGAGAACTGCTTGGAGTCTGCCAAACAGTGTGGATGAACAACATATCCACGCTCCTAGAACAACAGGTTACTCACCTGTAACAGTAGTTCTAGGACTGGTATATGTTGTTCATCCAAACGGACCCACCCGACCTCCCCAGCTGCGGACGCACACAACCTTGCTTCCAGCGGGCTAAGATCTTGCGTCATGGGGTGGAGCCGAGGTATATACCACTCAGGTGGGTGGGAGGAGCCAGCTTGAAGACTTCTGGCAGATTTAAAGTGGAAGGGGACAATGCCAAACAGTGTGGATGAACAACAAATACCACTCCTAGAACTACTGTTACAGGTGAGTAACCTGTTCTTACCAATGCTGCTCAACCTACTGTTAGAAGAAGACTGGCAATCAGATTTGTCCGCCAAAGGGTTTAAAGATGAAGAAGAATCTGAAACTGACATGGTAGCCTGGGCAGAGAAGTTATTTAATTAAATAGTAAAAATCAATCAGAAACTCTCTCTTATTAACACATTAGAACAGAAAGTCGACCAATTAAATAAATCTATGGAGGGTATTCTCCAGGAGAATAAATGAAAGTAGACCTTGAAAATGTCAAGAAGAGAATTGCACAGGATGATCAATAAGTTCCAACTTCTCGACAGCTTGCACAGCTGGAAATCTCCTCTAAGTAGCTACAGAGTAAATTGTTAGATTATGAGTCTCGAGCCCGGAGGAGAAATGTAAGAATAATGGGGGCACTGGAATCCTGGGACAGTCAGGCCACCTTGCAATCCACGTTTGAGAAAGTGGCAACTGCATATCTCAAAACTGATCCAGCAGAAATCAGAATAGAGGTACAGAGAATTCACAGAGCAATTCATTCAAAACCAGATGATGGCATACCACTGCACCCAGTTATCACCAAATTAATTAGATCTGATGATAAGAAAAGGCTTATGACCCAAGTTTACGAAAAAAAAAAAAAAAAAAAGTCTCATAATGGGAGCTAGTATTTCTATATGTAGCCCCACTCCCAGTGTCTAGGGGTATCCAGATGGTAAAAGTTGGGAGGGGTACTGCACATGCTAGAAAACACAGTCCATGGAAAATAGAAATATGTTCATTACCTGGTTCTTCTGAAGGTTGCAAGGTGGCTTTGCTAGTTGGGGAGCAGGCTCTCTTCTTAGATTCCTAGAGTTGACTGCAGGGGGCAATATGCGTTAGCAGGCACACATGCACAGTTCAGATTGATTAAATTCAATGTCCACTCCAGAATAAAAATGCAAAACTGATTTAATATAAATGAGTACAGTTAATAATATCTCCATGGAGCATGGGGGTAACATAGATGGTAGGGTTACTTCACAGGCCGAAACCCGACACTTCTTCTGCAACAATCTCTTTGGTCAACAGATTGATTTACTGCATGCAGACATTTCCTTGAGCCGAAAAGGCTACATTCCTGACAGCAGCGATACAGTGGGCCGAAGCAGGTGTTTCATACTCAGCAGCACTCTCATTTCATATCCCTTCATTTCACTATGACTTTACACAAGCACTTGCTTACTTTTCCATTCTCTGAGTCTCAGCCAAACTTAAATTGAGTTAGCTATTGTGATATTACGAGACTTTTCTACTGTCCCAATCCCATTTCTTACTTTGCTTTTCTATAGCCCTTCTCTACCGGGGGTGTCTTACAATATAGGGAGCATTCTCTTTACTTCAAGGTCTTACATAGTCAGAATGGTGTTCCTTTAGCAAGAACCAAGCCACCGATGACCTTCTGGATACCCAATCATTGATGCCACGCACCTGGCTGTTCTCCCCTAGGAGCTCCAAACAGTTCCTGGACCTACAGAGTCTGAGGTCTCCCCAAGGAATTTGGCACTCTCCTAGACCTACAGAGACCCAACAGCACTATTGGCTCATGCAGCAATTTCAATTTCTGTACTGCCTTCACCCAGGGGAGTGCTGCTTATGCCACATGGAGCACCCAAATGATCTGCCACCCTGCCACGGTCCCAACCGACCATTCCCCACATGGACCTTTCCCTGCCTCCACAGGCTGCCCAACCTGAGAGCTCAACCACTGTAGCAGCCACCGACCATGGGAATAGGAGTAGAGCTGCCACCTCTGCCCTCAACAGTCCAGTCTGCCACCTCTGCACCATGTCCCAGGCCCCATCTACCATAGCAGGCCCGCCCACAGAACACACACCAGCTCTCAGACTGCACTCGACCATGGGCGAGACTACTTAAAATATAAGCCCCCATTGGTGCTTATCCTATCAAGGTGCCAGAGATCACTTGGCAGGCCGCCATTCTGCATGCTCCTATGCTCCTCAGGCTCTGGCTCACACACTGCACCGACAGGCCCCAACCTGTGCTCCACTGCTCCTCTTCTCTACTACCGAACCACTGCTCCTCCATATGCAGGTCTTTGGGGAGGAGGGCCGGGATGGCAAGCAGTCCACCCTGACTCCGCCATGGCCCTCCGGCCAGACTTGAGGCCAACCCCCAACTCCTCTCTCTTCTACTCCCTGGAACTCGGGTTCCTTCCAGTGGCACAAACTCCTCTTCCTTTATACCCCTAGAAATGGGGCCCCCTGCCAGCTGCAAGCAAGACCACATCCCAGACCTACTGGCACCATTGCTTCTCTCTCTGCCTAGCTACAAAAATTTTAACTACTAAGCTCCCAGAGGGTGCTTACATATATATATATATAATAATTTGCTGCTGGAAGTAGTAAATGAAAGGAAGAAATTTACTTTTATTTGTAACAAATTCTTGTCCAGAGGCATTAAGTCTACTGTGATTTATCCTGCTAAACGTAGAGTTTTCTTGGATGGAGACAGACTGGTGTTTAACACCCTAAAGGAGGCCATTGAGGAATGAAAAAATAGATTACTGGGCACTTTTGGCACATTAAACAGTCTTTAGGTGCCTAAATATTTAAGGTTTTTGTCTCTGAGGGATCATTAAGTTACTGAGTGTTTGTCTTGTTAAATTCATAAAAAAGGAATATACAGTATGAGCTCAGGTGGTTAAAGGGTGTCAGGAAGGAGATATTCTAATGGTTAAAAAATCAGCAGTTCAATTGAACTGTATAGTAAAATTGAAAAAGAAGGGCTGGGTAGAGCTTTGGTTTCTCTTTTTTGGGAAAGATAGGGTGGATAGGATTATGGTTAGGGAATTTTATATAAGAGGTAAAAGAGATCGTATGGAAAGTTTACTAGTCAGTCTTTCTCAATGGGGTATTAATAAGAGCTCTGTTATCAAGGGTACTCTACATAGCACTGCATTTAACAAAAATGTTGTCAAGAATGGCTATTTATAATAAATTAAATGTGCCACTTTTAATGTTAATGGCTTAAACGCACCAATTAAGAGTTTGAGTACTGGCATATTTAAACAAGATTAAAGCTGATGTGGTAGCTCTTAAGGAGACACATTTAGAACTGAAAGCTAAAAGTTAAAAGAAACTGGATTGTGGTCACACATTCTTATGTATGGACAAAAAAGTGCTGGGGTGTCATTGCTAAAAGGATAAATAATTTTAAATGCCATAACAGTTGGCTAAATCAAGATGGCAAGATTATATTAGTTAAAGGAGATTTCAAAGGAATCTTACAGTTGATTCATTATATGCCCCTTTGATAAATATTCAGATTATTTAGCTAAGATGACAAGGATTAATAGAAATAGGTGCAGAAAATCTTATCCTGATGGGAGATTACAATGCATTGCTAGCATTGCTAGACCTGCCTTTAGATACAAGTATCACTGTAATGAATAATAACAAAAGAATATCAAGAGTTTTAATAAGTTCCTAGAGTAACATGATTTAATAGATGCTTGGCATCTCAAGAATCCTTCACTCAAAGAATATACTCATTACAATAAACAGATTGTTTCACTCATATTGATTTTATTTTTGTCTCAAAATCTTTGGTTACTAATATCTTTACAACTTAAATCCGGTCAATTTTATTATCAGATCATGCATTAGTAAAAACAGTATTAGCTTTGAAAGAGGAAAAATCTAAAATTCGTGGTTGGTCTTTTGATAATGAGTTACTAAGAATACCTGAATTCAGACAGAAAATGTGTGATGCAATTAAAGAATACTGGATGTTTTAATTATTCAGGAAGACAACTATATAATGTATGTTAGAATGCTGTTAACCCTAGAAAATCATCATTTCCTAAGGTTGTTAACCTATCGATGTGACGTAGAAATGTCGTTAACCTATCGATGCTCGTCACATCGATAGTTAACTAACAACGATGATAATGCGGCGCCTTTTTTTTTTTTTTTAGACAGGGAACCGGCGATGAACAGCGGTTACCGCAGAAGGACTGAGCGACCCGGCGGTGACTTTTTTCAAGAAAGTAAGAAGCCGTTTACTTCATTAAGTGGGACCATACACTCAAAAATAATGTATGAATCCTCTAGAGAACAACAGGTCACTGTTAGCGTCTGCAGAGGTTGCCATGGCGGCGTAAACCTCTCAAGCTGCGCTCTCGAGGTTTACACGGTCGCCCTGGCAACCTCTCGACAGTTAACAGACCGGTTACCCATAGAGGACCGTACATTATCCTCTATATCTTCACTTTGGGGCAAAGTGATTTTAAAGCAATAATCAAGGGAGCCGTAATATCATACTGGTCGTGGTATAGACTGAGACTAAAAGGTGAGGAGATAACATTGCAGTGGGAGCAGAAGGAATTTGATACCTTAGTTATTCGAGATAGACACAAATATTAGGATAGATGGATAGCATATAGGCTTAAAGTTCAGGAAAGAATTAATAGGGAGATGGAAAGAAATATATTAAGAGTTGAGAACTTGAAATACCTGGTGATAAGTTGGGTAAACGTCTTGCAAATTTGTTGAAAAAGCAAAAAGAGCGTAATACAATAGCATCCCTTAAAAATTCACAGGGCAGAATTGTGGCTAATACTGAAGAGATGCAGGAAATAGTTAATTGTTATGAGGCGCTATATCAATCAACTATTTCTTGTGACGCTAAGCCATGGATAATTTTATTGCTAATTTGCAGTTTGAACCTTTGCAAGTATCAAAGAATACTTCTCATTACAGAGGTATTTAAAAGTGGTTGGCGCTCCCTAAAAATAAAGCTCCTGGGATTGATGGTTTCACCCCAGAATTTTATCGGGTATTTAAAGAGGAGCTATCACCATGGTTACAGAGAATTATAAGTGAGCTGATGGATGGAGAGGGGGAACTTACAGACTCGATGAATGAGGCTAAAATTATATTAATACACAAAGAAGGAAAGTAGCAGACTTTCCGCAGAGGTTTAGACTAATAGCAAGGTTAAATGTCGATTATAAGATTGCAGCAAAATGAACTGCAGAATGAATAGATCCAGCTCTCCCTCTCTCCATCCACCAAGACCAACACGGTTTCATTACAGGAAGAACTATTTCACAGGCTGTAAGGAAAGTCCAGTTACTATTAGAATATGCCAGAACTCTTTCAAAGAAACATTATACTTTGGCGCTTGATTCTAGTAAAGCGTTTGCTCTAGTGAACCGCACATATACAGTATGATGAAGATTTTAGATAAATGGGGGTATACTACTGGGTTCCCCCACTCCGGTTCAACAGCAAATCTGTCGTCTGGCTTCACAGCGATGGCACAAATGCCAACTGCTGTTGCAGTCCGCATTGTGCCATCAGTGATAGCAGTGTTTTCTGCAGGGGGCTGCACCCCCACATTTTAATTTAATCATCTCCATGGCAGAGGTGTTTTGGGGAGGGGGGTCGCAAGACCCAAGAAGCTGTGTCAGAGTCCTGTCTCACAGTAGCTGGACCATCACAGCGATCCACATCGACCTGTCATTTTGTCGCTGTAAATGACAGGTCGCTATAAACTTTTCACTGAAGTAACAGCATACCATACTATTGATGTTACAGAAAGTAATATTACAGCTGTATAAGTACCCTAAGGCTCAATTTATGGTTAACAACATTTCTAGGGATGTGGATATGTTGTTCTATCCACACGTTCTGGTAGTGTCCTTTCCCTTTAAGATGTGCTGGAAAGTCTTTAAGCTGGCTCCTCCCACCTACCCACCCGGGTGGTATATCCCTTGACTCCGCCCCATGACACCAGATCTTCCTTTCCGCTTGAAGAAGCCAGTTCCCTCCTTACCGCTTCCTTGTTGAGTAGACCCTGGTGCTTAAATATTTGGATTTACTTCCAAAACGTAAATATGTAAGAGTTTTGTCTTCAGAACAATCTTTGATCATGACCGCGATGGAGGAAAATTCCTCGCCGGGGTTCCGCCGTTCCCTTGCGGGCAGATGTACCGACCCACACGCCACGTAGGTTTACTGCCTGGGTCATGAACATTATACCCAGGCCTGCAGTTTTTGTTGCTCGTTTCATCCTAACGTACTCGATGACCATCTTGCCCGATTGCAGTTGGGCCGCCCAGAAAAATGGAACTCACAGGTCAAATCCGAGAAAGCCCGTTGTATGGTCTTCGCAGGCGTTGGGTCTGCCAAGCAGTTGGAACAGATGAAGGCAGTCGAGAAGGAGGCGGCTCAGGATGCCGAACAATCCTCTTCGGTTTCCACCTTTGTTCTTCTGAAGTTGGGATGTACCTTTTTGGGCTCCTTCAACGAGTTGTGCCAGTCTCTCCTGACCAAGGGAGAGGGCCTTTCGGCTTTGCACAGCTCCTGCGACAAGAAGGAGTTGAGAGAAAAAGAGAAGACTCACCGTCGACGTTTCTGGGACCAAGAGCAGTCTCAGTCTCAAGAGACTTCAGTTTTGACTTCGGTCAAAAACTGTGGCCTCAGTCGCTGGCTTCAGAGTGCTCCCGTCAGGCCAGCCTGCCGAGATGCAGGTTGTTGATCCGCCAAGATATTTCTCGACTCAGTCGGCCGTTATCTCTCGATGAGGCCGACAATTCTCTATTCAGGACTCCGGTCCTACCAACCCGACTAGCCAATGCAGCCCGAAGGGCCGCATCCTAAGGCTCCTGTTGACCAGGAGGGCCGTGGCACTCCACAGCTCCCTCCGGTGACCCGTGGTCCCCGATGGCATCAGTCCAGGTCTGTTGTTAGTATTCTTCTAGTGGGTGAACAGATCTCACCAGTGCCATTCTCGGCATCACAAAGCGGCGCTGCTGCTATTCTTCATCCTCGTCCTCCTTGGCTGAGTAGGGCCGATGCAAGTTGCATCAGTGCTACAAGGACATTATGTGGCAACAGTTGGTTCTTGCGGTCAGAAGCCGACCCTGACTATCACCTGGCTGTTGCCCTCTAGGCCAATGCCCGTCTCCTGAGCCACGGGCGGTCGACACCACCCTTCCACCTGCGGAGCCTGTGAAGACCGTTATGGCTCGACTTACAACAGCCTCTCCACCGATCTTGGTGGAGCCGCCACCCTCGACAGCCTCCATCTGGGGGCCTCATCCAGGGAGTCTCGGTCAGCCAAAGGGCTTCCCCATCAGCTGTCAGTCACTCTCACGCCCGATCATCTGCAGCGGGTCGAGGCGACACAGGTGGTCAGCCGCTGTACTGGGACTCTTCAGAGTCTTATGGCGACTCCCTCGCTGCACTCCATGTCTAGTTGATGTGGGTCGGTGGGAGATCTCGATGGATGAGGGCCCTTAAGTAGATCCTTGCGTGTCCTCCATCTCATCTCCGAATCCACGGGGAAGCCAATGGGATCCCATTCAGAAGTGGGCCTGTTACCCCGCCTTACTGACATTCTAGATAAGGAGGATTCACTGACCAAGGCCATTGTTGGCCCAGCCCTGGAGCTGTGGCAGCACCCTGCTTCCTGCCCCACGCCTTCAGGCGGTATTGCTCGTAAATATGCGGTACCCATAGGTTCTCTTTTGGGGTTCACGGAACACCCCCTCAGCCAAGGGGATAGTGACTGATTTTGTGTTTTGGCGCTCGGGTCATAAGTGTCACAAATGTACTCTGCAGGTCAGGCCCTCTGCTCCCACAATACCAACCTCAGAGTGCAGTAGTGTGAACAGGTAACAGACAGGTTAACCCTCCTGTCTGCTTTTGGGTCCGAATCACCTTTAGCCTCAAGTTCTGGGGGGATTCAAACTGTTAACCTTATGCTAGCGTACCCAAATGTACAGGCTCAGATAATATTGTCTTTGGGGGGATGCAATATGTCTTTCGCCTAAGGGCACCTAACCAGGTATCCAAAATGAACCCTTAAAACTCTATAAGAGACCTTAGGTATATTCTTTTTTCAAACTTAGTAACACCATCAAGCCTTTTAAACAGTTGTCAGACTTAAAATACAGGCACTTCACATGCAAAAAGAACTGGGAAGACACAGGCAGTATTTCAAGAAAATGTGGTTTTACTAAAAATATGAAAATAAGTAAGATAAAATACAAAACAAATATCAAGAGCTTTCAATCTCAAAAGAAAATGGGAAAAGTTACAGAATAAAACTCCTACCATAATACATTTAGATCTTTTCTATTTAATGTATTACCTCTGTAAGTGCGTTTAAAGTTGGATATCGGAGAACTTTGTTTCTTCAGAGCCCAAGATGATCTATATTACATTTCAGACACACTGATACATTTTCAACTCTATTTCCACACTCACTTGATGAGTCATCTAGCTCATACTTTTAGAATATAACATTACAAACATGATTTCCTAGCAGGAGGTATGTTAAATAATGTGACATCAGAAGGAAAAAACACATTTTCTAAATATGACCTCCTTTAATTAAATATTTATCTTTGATCTTGGCAATCCAGCATTTGTCATTTTGGTGTTAAACTTGATTGGAACATTCAAATTATTCCTTTCTTTCCTGATGTCATAAACGTTAGATTTTGTTTCAACTTCAAAAGGCTGAGCATGTCATAAAAGGTAATAAACTGCCATTTCTTTAAGGAAGTCTTAATTACAGGAATCTCCTGGTCAGTGTAATACATCATGTGATTTCAGCTGCTGACCTTGTAATTTAAAGGCTCAATCTCTCCCACTGAAATGGTCATACACAGACAATGTATTCATAATACTAATATCATTCAATAATCATAACCAGCTGGCCAAGCGTCACAATAAGGATGTCGATAAACCTCTGGACAAGAAGTCCAAGAAATTGGACTACTCTGCTTAAAAGGTTTATGCTGCCTCATCGCTCAGTGTCCATCAGTGAGTTTGGCGTCATTATGGCACATTTTCCCATGCCATCTTAGGGCTCCGTGGATGAGGTGCTTCGTCATCTCCCTGCACACTTCAGACCACGGTCAAACAGGTCCAGGATTTGGGTCAAGCAGTTGCCAAGCAGCAGCTTCAGACAGCTCTGGACATTGGGAACTCGTGTCCATTCAGTGACAGCCGCATTGCCATGCACCATAGGGCTTGGCTGAGGTCTCAATTTTCTCACGGCAGACACCAGCGTGAAAGTTGATGGACGACTTTAGGGCACTGACTGTTCGGCACTGAGCCGACAGTCACCTCCAGTGCATAGAGAAGTCCAATGCCACCTTGGACTCTGTCCAATCCATCCAGAAGGACTCTAAGGGCTCCAAGCAGCAGAAACATAAGCCCTTTTGGCCTCCCACCCCTGCGGCCAAACCAGCCTAGTTTTAGCCTAGGCAGCAGACTCAGTCTTGGCGCCCTTGGCCCAAGTCAGTGGCTCGGTGCCCAAAGCCCAGAGGTAAAGATCCAGCAGCTCCTTGGCGGGTCCTCGTCCTCCTCCAAGCCTGCACAGTGGCGGGATGGGGTTGCCAACCCCATGCCGTCACACACCTCCCTAGGGTCCTACTGTGGAGGGCCAGCTCCACCACTTGCTTTCCGCCTGGTCTGCTGTTACCACAGACAGGTGGGTTCTGGAAGTGGTGGGTCAGGGTCTGCCTCTGGAATTCGAGCAGTACCCTCCAAGCCGAGCCCGTGCCCCACGGGAGGGCTTGGTATCTGGTCACTTGGTCGGCTCTCCGAGATGCCATAGCCCAACTTCTGTACAAGGAGGTGGTGGTCAGAGTAGCAGATTCTCCTGCACACCCAGGGTTTTTCTCCAGGTACTTCCTGGTGCCGAAACGGACGGGGGGCTGGCGCCCCATTCTAGATCTGCACAACCTGAATAAGTTCCTCGTGTCCTGCACCATCAGGATGGTAACTCTGTCCCAGATCATACCATCTGTCGAGCAGGACATGTGGTTCTGCTCTCTGGATCTTCAAGATGCATTCTTTCACGTCCTGAGCCATCCATCCCATCAAAGGTTCCTCCACTTCTGGGCTGAGGGAGCCCTATACAAGTTTCAGGCCATGCCATTTGGCCTCTCCTCGGTCCCCAGGGTCTTCACCAAATGGATAGCAGTGGTCTTGGTCCACCTAAGGTGTTGAGGGGTCCCAGTGTACCCCTACCTGGATGACTGGTTGATTGCAGATTCCCCCAGGCAGGAGGTGGAGCCGTCCAGGGATCTGGCCCTTCAGACCTACATCGACCTGGGCCTCCTTATCAACGAGGCCAAGTCAGAACTCGTGCCCACACAGGTGATCAATTTCTTTGGGGCAGAGCTCGACTTCTGCAGAGCCAGAGCCAGGCTCCCGATGGACAAGGCGGAGGTTCTCTCCTCCTGTGCCTAATCATTTCTGGTTGGCCACTTGCGCCCTGCCTGGGACTTCCTGCACATTCTGGGTTACATGGTGCCCTGTACCATTGTGGTCCCTGCAGTGGGAGCTGGCCAGTCAGTGGTCCCAATGCAAAGGTCACAGTGACCCAGAGGATGTGTGGCGCTCCCCAGTGGTGGACCGTCCCAAAACCTCTGCAGGAAGGATCCCGTTTGCCCGAGCCGACAGTCATCCTTCACGACCGGCGCCTCTTTCATGGGCTGGGACGCCCATCTCGGGAACACAGAGTCCATGGGCTCTGGACACCTGTGAAGTCCAGGTGCCACATCAACCTGCTGGAGCTCTAAGCAGTTCAGCTGGTGCTGACTGCATTCACTCCATTTGTTCGGGATCAAGTGGTTCAGTCCAGATGGACAACACCACAACTATGTACTACATCAACAAACTGGGGATGCATTTCCTACCATTGTGCAAGGAAGCTCTCTGCACTTGGACCCTAGTGAGTGCACAGCCTGGCGGTGAATCTCCTAGCCATCCTCAGGAGCCTCTAGTCAGTTGGCAGGCGTTCTCAGCAGGGTTAGCGTAGGTGTCTCACGAGTGGTCTCTCCATCCGAGGTAGCTTACAGTCTTTTCTCCCAGTGGGGCACCCCTCAGGTGGATCTGTTTACCTCCAGGGAGAACACAAAGCTGAGGCTGTATTGTGCCTGCCCCCTCAGCAAAGCTCTCTGAAGGGGATGCCGTCTCGAGGCTGTGGACCCCAGGCCTCTTCTATGCCTTCCTCGCCACTTCCCTTGATCCACAAAGTGCCAATCAAGGTCAGGAGGGACAAGGCACAGGTGAGCCTCGTGACTCCAGACTGACAGCGCCAGTTTTGGTACCCAGATCTCCTTAGACTCAGCAACAGGCTCCTGAGGTGTCTTCCAGCACACCTGGACCTGCTTTCTATCAACCAGGGAAGGTACTCCTCAGACCTTCAATCCCTGCACCTGACAGCCTGGTTCCTGAGCGGTAGAGTTTCAGGCTTTGGGTCTCTCGGAAGACGTCTTCACTGTTGTAGAGGCTTCTTGGAAGGAGTTGACCAGAAAATGCTATGCCTTCAAATGGAAGAGAGTCTCCATTTGGTGTCAGGGCAAGGGGATGGAATCATTGACCTGTCCGGTGGCCAGCATTTTGGACTATCTGTGGTCTCTCTCCAAAGGGGGACTTTGGTTGACGACCCTTAAGGTGCATCTGGCAGCCATCGCTGCTTACCGGGTGTGGGACGATCAGCAGTCAGTGGTGCAGGAGACAGTGGTCTGGCATTTTTCCAAAGGCCACATATCCCCTCTGGTGCATGAACCTCCACCTCCATGGGATCTATTGCTGGTACTGGCAAAGCTCAAGGGCAAGCCTTTCGAACTGATGCACAAGTATGAGATGGGGTGTATCCATCTTAATACACGTATGTTTCCACTGATAAAGTAATAGTTACAGCTGGGACCAGGAAGACAGATGGTTTATTGTGGAACTGATCACCCTGCAGGGCCCTTGATCATAGCTAATATCTGTGGTCCTAATAAAGATGACCCTCAGTTCTTCCACCACTTTAGCCATAAGTTTGATGCCTTCTTAACACTGTCTACCTATACACCAATAGCAGGAGACTTTAATGTGTCCATGGAACCCTGTCTGGACTGCATTTCCGAGCTGCAGAACCCTATGCCAGGGTGAGGGCCACTATTGGGCAGATGATGGAAGAACACCACTTGGTGGATACCTTGTATCTTCATCACCCCAATGCCAGGGACTTCATATGCTTCTCTGTGGTGCACTGCACTTCCAGCCACATTGTCATGCGGATGTCCTCGCCTGACATAACCCAGAATTCCATAGAATCTCACATACACCTCCCTCTCCCATTCTGCATTCTTCCTGGTATCCAGTGGACCTTACTTGAGAGGATTCCTGCAGTAGGTCTTCACATATAGGACTGCGCCCTGGCGTCAGGACCGAATAGCAAACTTCTAGCTAGCAATCAGTGGCAGTGGACCGCCCAGCATCATTATGGGACGTCAGCATGACCATTATATAGGGGAGGTGGTTCCCCAGACTGCCCTCCACTTCTTTCCTGCTGTCGACCTGAATTTGTTGGATTTCACGGTGAACTCAGCTTCAGCCGACCGCAATTTTTTCTAAGTATTTCTACGTTTTTTCTGTCCATACTCTTAAATTTTGTTGCATGCCTTCATGCAAAATTAAAAAGAAGTGATCACAGTGCAGCGCTCAGATCCCGCATGGGGACGATCACTACGCCGCATCCCCTGCCTGGGCCCCAAGTACCAGGTGGCTGATTGCAAGATATGCCAGTCCTTTAACCAGGTCACACGCTCCTGGCACCAGAAGACCCTTGTAGTGTAACATTTCACAACATTTAACATCAAATGTCCTATAATAAACTTATTAGGGTGGTGTGCACCTGATAAGGAAGGTGTGCAACAAAGAGGGTCGTGTGCATCAAGGAATGTTGTGTAAGAAATGTAGTAATACCTATGAGGTTGTGTAAGAAATGTAGTAAACACCTATGATGTGCAAGAAATTAATTAATACCTATGTAAAAAATCACTCGATAAGCTCCCCCCCAGGGGTCCATGAGGAGCAGAAGACGCCCTCCCCACAAACAGCCCAGTAAAGAAAATGGCCAGTAATCCCAGTCCGTGAGGTCAGAGGATGCCCACCCCACAAACAGCCCAGGTACAGCAACAAGCTTGATCCGATTGGGACCGTGGTATTTTAGCATCTGGCCGAAGAGGTACCACCATCAGCCGTCTCCAGCTCCCACCACCACCCTTGGTCGTCTGTGTATTATATAGTCAGAGACATGTGCCTAGAAACCAATCAGGCAACTTTCCCATCTGCAGGCTATCAGCACCTGCCACTAGTGGCTGCTATTGCTGACAAATCTCCCTTACACACTGTCTGGTGTGTGAAATTTCAATTTACTCATAATCCCACTCTATCTGTTAACCTTATAACTCCTCTCCTCTCACAGAAACAATAAGCTTATTGTCTTCCTTTACTCATAGCATTTACAGCTATGTATCCTAAATACCATCCCACATACTGTTAGCAACACTACTATATCTCTCTCTCCCCCCCACACACACACAGAATGATGACCTGGCTTATTCTCCTCTCTATAACTCACCCCCTCGGCATACCTACCCCCCTACCCCCTCCCTGCTCAACCTCACACTACCCCCACCTCAGTACCCCTTCTGCTGCCAGCCCTGTGATTAATCCTCCTTCAGTAACCATGTCCTACCCACACTACGTCCCACTTGCTTCTAGCCACCTGCTCCCAGCAGCCGCGGTCCCCCCCCTTTATATATAACCCAGAATTACTGCGCTTTGCCTACTCTCATCTCGTTAACAAACTACCTCAGCTTGTAGGCCTGGCACTGCGTATTCACAAGATGACCCTAAAAAGTGCCCTATCCAGGATCTCCATTATCCTACTGCCACTTATGGGCAATATACACACCAATCCTGGACCCTCTATCCCCACCCTTTGTCTATCCATGCAATCCAAAGGCTACGGCTGGCCACCATAAACATATGTAACCTCCAAAAGAGTCTCGCCCCACTCCAAGCATGGGTCTGCCTCCACAACCCCGATGCACTAGCTGTAACTGAAACATGGCTAACCCAGAATACCCCAGACTCGGCTGCCTACATACCGGGCTATACATTGTTCAGATCAGATAGACTGGATAGGCGGGGTTGTGGGAGTGTGCTGTACCTTCGGGACCACCTACAAGGTCTTACAGTTCCTACAATGAACCCCGTGGCGGATGCACAGTCCCTCACCCTTAAGATAGCAGTCGGCAACTTGGGTAAATCTCTCTACCTAATGTCAGTCTACATACCCCCTCGCAACCAAAAGGAGGCTTTCTCATCCATCCTAAATATCGTCGCCCAGCTACCAAAAAACTTGGAAATCATTGCCCTAGGCGATTTCAACACTAACTGACTTGCTCCCCAAACATCCTCCATCAGGGATGCAGCCACAGCCCAAAATCTAACACAAATGGTCCTTACCCCTACCAGAGTAAACCACCTCAGGGGCACTAGCTCCCTCATTTATCTCATCTTCATGAACCATCCTGAGCACTTACAGGATGTCCAGGTCCTCCCAGACTCACTCAGTGATCACTCGCCTGTTGCCAGCCGCTGGTCGAATAGCTGGAAGCCCCTCCTCCGAGGATCGCCATGTATCGCCAGCTGCAGAAGGGGTCCCTGGCACATCTCCAAAACCAACTCCTCAACCTCGACTGGTCTCCACTAGATCACCTGTCATCGGTGGATGCTGCCCTGTCCTTCTTCATTAGCTCCTTCCAAGCCACCTGTGATATCTTTGCCCCCTTTGTTAAGCGGACTGAAAAAACTAAATCCTCCCCCTGGGTTAATCAGTCCTTACTTGACCAAATGAAGGCCTGTGATAACCTATGGCACCGTGCCCTTGATTCTGGTCGCCTCTCTGATCGTCAGCTGTATCGTGATGCCTGTAACTCATGGATCTGGGCTATCCACCAGGCTAAGGAAGCTTTCTGTCAGTACAACCTTACTGCCTCCTGGGGAACGGGGAAGAGGTTCTGGGAAAATATGAAGGAGCTTAGTGGCAAATCTCCCTCCATGCTTGTCATCGACAGTGTTTCCACCTAAGACCCTAGTAAGATAGCTAATGCCTTCAATACATCTTTCTCTGACCTCAGCTCTGTCCTCCCTTCTGTCTTCTTTTCTGCATCTACTGGACTGTTCCCGCCACCCCCCAGCGCTCCTCCTTTTTACTTCAAAATTATCTCCCCTAGTGTCGCTCGCACATATCTCGCCAAGTTCCTTGGAAAGACAAGGCAGAGTGGTGACTCTCTCAATGCAAAACTGCTCTCCTTAACTCTGAATGCAGTCCTTGCACCCCTAACAAAAATACTCAACATGTCCCTGTGCCTAGGGCAGTTCCCTACACTATGGAAAAGGGCGGTTATCACTCCAGTTCATAAAAATGGTGACTGTTCGTCTAGTAGTAATTATAGGCCCATTTCCATACTTCCTCCCCTCTCTGAAGCACTGGAAAAATAGTTGCCGATCAACTTACTGACTATTTAGACTCGCATCATCTACTGTGCCAGCAGCAGCATGGCTATAGAAAAGGGCACAACACAACTACTGCCCTGCTTGAGTTTACCTCCTTTATCCATGATGCCCTTGACCAGGGAGCCCTGGCTGGATCTGTCTATATTGATCTGTCCAAGGCTTTTGATACTGTCAATCACAGTATGCTGATAAACTCCCTGCTCTCTGTTGGTGTATCCCAAGAGACAGCTGACTGGTTCTCCAACTATTTCCAGGGCCGTACCCAGCAAGTAAAAATAAAAAACCCTTTCTACTAGCCTTCCTGTCCAGTCGGGTGTCCCACAAGGTCCATCCTTGGCCGCTTCTTTTCTCCTCTACCTAAACTCCTCCTCTGTCCTCGTCTGGGTGCCTGCTCCTTTATGCCGCGATGCTGTGATCTTTAGCGCACCCAGACCCTACTCATCTCCAACTATCCTTGCAGGGCTCCTTCACAGAAAAAGAATCATGGTTCTCCTCCCACAAACATGTCCTTAACTACAAAAAACAAAGGTCATGCTATTTGCCCACCCTCAACATAAACATAACACGGCCACACTATTCCTACTAGAATTCCCAGGGTACCACGCTGGAATCAGTAGCCATTTTAAATATCTAGGGTCACCCTAGACTCGACCCTACCTTCCGTGAGCATATACATCGACTTGCTCTGCTATAAACATTAAAATTGGTCTCCTGTATAAATATAGGCCATGTCTCCCTCCTGATGCCCTCCGTTTAGCCATCTCTAGCTCAATCCTTTCCCTGGTAGACTATGGCATAGTCATATATGGAGCCACCTCCGACACTGCCCTGACCAGCATTAAGCACACCCTTAACAAAGCCTGCCAACTGGCCAAAGGCTGCGATCACCTCACACATACCTATGACCTCTACCAACGGTCATCATGGCTAAACTTTCAGGGGCGCCTACTCTATCAGAACTGCTTATTGGCCAAAAAAATACAACTAGGGCACGCTCCCCCTGGTTGTCTCTCACTCCTCCAGACGTGCTTGCCAATGAGGGCCACAAGACACTCTGTCACCACTGCCTTTCGCATCCCTTTTGCAAGGACCATTGCCAGCCAAAGGTCCTTTTGCTACAGGGCACCGCTCTGGATGAACTCCCTCCCTCCCTAATACTGCCCTGTCTATTCCCAGGCTGGGGCTACTGAGCTACATACTCACATTATATCCAGCTCTAACTTTGATTGTAGATAAACTCCTGTAGCAATGGCTAAATTCCATTGCTAAATTTACTCTAATTCTAATTTATGATTTACAGTCACACACCTTTGGTGTTTGCTTTGTATATGTATTATCCATTTTGTCTCTGTACTTATCATACTCTGTATTTGTCCACATTCAATGTATGACATGGAGCCTTTGTAAATGAGTCCCTGACTCAAAGGGTTGTAATTCGAGACTTTATATAAATAAAATAGAAATAAATGTTCTAAGAAAAGGTACACCACACCCTAAGATTAATATGTTATTTTGTTTTATGATTGGCTTATAATGGGGTGTTGGTAATTTTTCAAGATAAAAATTTTATATAAACACTGTGTGTAAGCTGAATAAGTAGCACCACTATTGATGAAATGAACATGCATGTGAAGATGAATAACACGCAATAAACTCTTCAAGAAATCTGAAGGCTCGAGTGAAATTCTTTTGCAAACACAACGCAATCTTACAATTGGTGCCGTGACTCGGATGTCTGAAGATGGTCTGTACGGTTGCTGATGACATCAAACGAACCAAAGGGGCCACACTGCGGGGAACTCCTTACTGCAGCTGACCTGATCAGGCAAGTACAGAAGGGTGTTGGGAAGGACTGGTGTGAAGTCAGACATGATTTGCCAGCCACTAGATAGACGTAAGTATGGATACCATTTTACGTAAATTTTTAGAAACACATTTAAAGGAAGGTCCGTATCACTCTCCTGAACATCAAGAAGATGCATACCTATGTTTTACTAGGCAATGTACAGACAGAAATGAGAAGGTTAAAGTAGATAGAACTAAGTTAGCCAACATCTGTCAAATGCATGTACAATATCATAATGAAATGACAGCTAGGATGTGTAACATGAAGAGGCAGATGTTAGAAAATGAAGAGAAATATAATGAAGGTGTAGCTCGCCAAGAAAAGGAGTTACAAAATGTGTTACTGAAATAAAAAGTATGGAGGAGAAATTAGAAGGAAGAATGCAAAAATGTGCCACAGAAGCAAAATAAATAGAATATAAATTAAGTGTGGCACAAGGGAAGTCTGTGGGTTAAAAATTAAGAATAATCAGAAGAAAATCTTAAATTTGTAAATAAACAGAGTCAGGCTCAAATTAATGAACTGACTAGACAATTGCAGCAGGCAATAGAAAGATTAGCTAGTGCAAATTAAGAATATGCCCAAGACCTTGTATACATTACAGGCAGAGGCACAGCTGCAGTGCCAAATCTCCTTAGAAGTAAGACACCAAATTATTTCACCGGGTGAAGACGTCCAAAAATATAAAATAGCTACAGTGCAGGTAAAACACCCCTCCCAGCCAAAACATCACTGTGGCTGTGAGGTGGTTATCAAGAAAGTTCGAGCTCCAGTAGTTCTGAGAGCTAGGACGAGTTAGTACATAAAAGGAAAGGAAAAATGGCCCCTTTATGTTAAACCAAAGGAGGAACTGCAAAATTGACTTGTACAAGTAAAGCGTTTAAAAGATCAACTCAAAGGGCAATGAGGCAGGTGTTGTAGTCTATTGAGGCCATAAAACATAAAATAGAGAAGTTTACAACTGCGCATGATAATGCCATAGATGATAAGACAAAAAGGATTCTTAGATACTATAAAGCCATTTAGAAAAGATCAATTTATAGAAGAGGCAAAACTAAAAGAAGATACCATGGCACATGAGGAAGAAGCAGCATTACAAGAGGCTAGCGAGAAGTTAGATGTAGTCCAAAATTCTCACAAAGGGACTTGACTGTACAAGAATCCATGCAATTGGTAGATCAGTTAGGCAAATGGAGCCAGGACAGAATCTGGTCCCCTATTGTGCAAAGCTACAAACATTGGTTGCTAATTTTAATTTGACCAACAAAGATGCATGTAAAGTAGTGATGCTCTCCCTACCTGCCATGTTACTCCAGAGCCTTCCAGCTAACACGGTCTCATACGCAGGCTAATTCTGATAATAACACTTGGGCAAATGTTGATGGGATCCAAGTGGCATTGCAGTCAATGCATGGAGTGTCCCAAACTGACTGGGGAAAGATCTGTGAAGTACAGTTACTTCCTGAAGAATCCTTGGTTATGTTTATTAATCAACTGTATGCTGCCTATGCCACCTTTGGGGGGGGGCATGGGTCATTTAAGTGCGTTGAATTTGACAAGGGTCTACAGAGACCAAATGGGTCCATGTGGACCAATGTAAATTGTATCAGCCTTTAAATGATAGAAACTGATACTGCTCTGTTTCTCCCAAAAGGTGAAGTACACTGATGTAGCCTGTACTTATACTGTGTAGTACCTTACTGATCTTGGTAACTTCCGATAAATCTGGATGCCGAGGGCATATTTGTAACAGTTTATATAACAAAACATATGACAAAAATTGTACCGTGTGGGGTATCCCTGTACTCTTAGGAGAATGACATGAACACACTGGATATCTTCTTATCAAATGGTACTTTATTTGCTATGGACAATGTCAAAAGGCGACATGGGGATGCTCATCAGATATCTGGCCTGGCAAGGCAATGTGTGTGGTAAACCCAGCCACCCAAAAGGGGATCTATATCCTTTCTACCTTGGGTGATATGACCAATTTAACGAAAGAGGAACAAGACTTGTTGCGAATAAAATTAAAGGACATGTTACAATGTCCATCAAACATAACATTATTAAACTCCTGTTATGTGCATGGTAGATCATGATGTAATATGTGGCATTTTTTATGTAATACATCTATTGTGGCGAATTATACAGTAGGGTTAAGGCAATTTTTCACAGTATTGCCATTAACAAATAAATATTCTTTGTCAACATTAGCATATGCTGCCATACGATGGCCAGGAATGACTTGTAATGTTAGCAGAACATCATGGTGTACTTTTGAAGCATGGAATATAGTGTACCAAAAACAAGGTATATCAGGGCAAAAATTCTTGTCCCCATCAGATGGTATCATCTTAACACAAGATGTATCTCCATTATATTATCCTTGTAAACTAGAGTATTATAATGTGTTGCTCTATCTACCTTTTCCATGTTTGCCATCTCAGTATAGGAATCGGGCTTCGGTATTAGTGTGGCATGGGCATTATAATAATACTTTAAATCAATACCGTGATAGACACAGGATGTGGTCATTTAGAATTCCTGCAGAAGCATCACCAGGCTTATCTTGTCGTAAAAGGGGCGTGTGGGGCTGGTTAGGCTCAGGATTAGGAACTGCTAATGGTATTGATTCTGTGGTTTTAAAAGGTCATATTTATTCTTTAGAAATAACTTTAAAGAATATGGCTATTGGACCTTTATCAATGAATGTGCAATTAGCAGCAGATAATGAATATATTAATTGGTTTGCATTTAAAGAGACCCCACAGAATTTTCAAATTATTGCTAAAATAATAAAGCTTTTAAATAACTCACTTTCTGATATGCTTGATGATAGCTATCTAGAATTGGCTCGCTCATAACTAGCTGCTGAGGCACATGCTTATCTAGTCAATGAATTAAATAGAATTGAGACCAATAGGTTACCCTTAGGAATGGGCAAAGACAATGTGACTAAATTATTGGATCATTGCGCTGTAATCTTACCACCCTTAGCTATGGTAAAAGTATGGAACCCACCAAATCAATATGCACAAGTGCTGCGACATGTGGTTCCCATACTAGTGATAATACCTGTATGTTTTGAACCACCGAAAATATCGTGGCAAATGAGTAATTTGGGAGTATTACAACATGACCAGATCATGAGACTCCAAATACCGGGTAATACTGTTATCACAGTACACAATGAATATGTTGTCTTACCTAAGCAACAGTGTGTACAAGAACATGAAACCTTGATATGTGGGGAAGAGACATCTACTGCCCCATGGTTTCCTGATCAATGTAAATTTACCTTAACGTCTGCAAATGAATACTGCCAAGCTATGAAATAGAATCAGTCATGGTGTGTAATAGCAGGTCAGCCTTGGAACATATGGAGATGTAGTGACAAGACCTGGTGGATTGCAAATTGGACCCTTCGGGAACGTCCTGTCTATAGCCGAACAAATGTTACCCATATTGATGGTTCCAGTATGGCCTTGGACTTACTCACTGATTTAGCCACTCCACCTCATCTTGTATTACCCACATTTGATAAAATGATAATTGCTGCCTTGTATACGTCAACAAACTGAAGGACTTATTTTCTCAAAAGGCCTCTGCTAGAGAGATAGAGAAGCAGTCATCTTATATCCCTATTATATCCTGGTGGGATTGGGGTTCCTTTCTGGGTACTAATCCAACCCTAATAGTGGTAGTATGTGATATTGCAGTAATCTGTGTTCTTGTTATTGTACAAGTGTTATTGTATCGTAAGATGAAACACATGATTAGACAAATACAAATGTTACAATGGCAACAACTTATCATGCGATCTCCAATTTCAGAGAGTCACAAAGGGGGGATTGTAGTGTAACATTTCACAACATTTAACATTAAATGTCCTATAATAAACTTATTAGGGTGTTGTGCACCTGATAAGGAAGGTGTGCAACAAAGAGGGTTGTGTGCATCAAGGAATGTTGTGTAAGAAATGTAGTAATACCTATGAGGTTGTGTAAGAAATGTAGTAAACACCTATTATGATGTGCAAGAAATGAAGTAATACCTATGTTCTGAGAAAAAAGTAGACCACACCCTAAGATTAATATGTTATTTTGTTTTATGATTGCCTTATAATGGGGTGTTGGTAATTTTTCAAAATAACAATTTTTATATAAACACTGTATGTAAGCTGAATAAGTAGCACCACTATTGATGAAATTAAATGAACATGCATGCGAAGATGAATAACATGAGTAAACTCTTAGAAGAAATCTGAAGGCTCGAGTGAAATTCTCTTTTTTAATAATAAAATTTTTATTAAGCACGAGGGTATTTATACATTATACAAGACATTTTACATAGATATATTACGTTCAGTTTATATAATTATACATTGGACTTTAAAAAAAAAAAAACGCTCACCCAGCATCAGGACTAATTAATCACATGAACTAGACAAGTCTCGTTTTAACATTTCTCTAGTATTCATTTGATTAGCTTCAGGGAACAAAGTCTGAATAAGTGCTTAACTGATACATAATTCATTTTCTCATTTTGTGTCAAACACCTCCACTCTATCCCGTACTCTGGCTGCATCCTCTCCATCTATATATCTCTCTTGCCAAGTTTAGTCACTCTCCCTTAGTTGGCAGCCTATTCATTCCCCATAGTCTGGTTATTACCTTTTTTGCTGCCAGTATTAGCAATGTAGTTTGCAGGTGTACATTCTTCTCTTTAGACCAAATGGGGTAGTAGCTGTCAGTATATACCCAGAGGTAAAAGACCTGGGTTTTCATATATTGCCACCAGCTCCTGCACTACCTCCCCCCAATAAGGACCCAGCATGCTGCAATTCCAAAATATCTGAGTCTGGTCTGCATGTACTGCTCCACATCCCCTCCAGCACTTTCCTTCAGGATCGCCTGTAAAACTAGCTACCACAGCAGGAGTGCAGAAAAATCTATATCGTAATTTCCATGCAAACTCTTTCCAGTATAGGGATCCCGAGGTCTTAAGCATAAGTGGGGAGGCCATCTTCCAGTTAGTAACCGGTAGGTCAGTCTCAGTCCCCAATTCCAAGGACCAACGGGCTCTAATTGACTCAGTAAAGTCTTCTGATTTCTCTCCCAAAGCAAGGTAGGCCAGACTGATACCGTGGTCTAGAGTGGTACCATGTCTCTGTGATAGAAGTAATTTTATTAGTGGGGGGTTTTCAGCCACTGCTGCCAGTGCTTCCTCCATTGGCCTCAAATGAGATTTTAGCTGCAAATACTTATGAAAGAAGCCCTGGGGTATTTTATACTGAGCCTGGAGCTGGACAAATGAATAAAGGCCCTGTGGGCCTAACAATTGAAAAAATATGTTTGATATTATATTTATATCACCAGGTTAAGGATCTATCCAAAGAATTGGGTGGAAAGGCACTGTTTACCACAAGGGATCTCAGAAAAGGTGCCTCCATGAGCAATAATCTTTTATTGAGTACAGTCAGCCACTGCTTAAACACCTCTGCAGTATATTGTGGGAATTTAGAGAGGTATGCAACCAGGAGGATGTCCAAAGAGACAATCCGTTAGGTCTTCTTGCCATTCCAAGTCATCTCAAACTGCTTCCAGGGCATAATATAATTGGGATTCATCCAGGAGAGTAAGATCTTTAATTTAGAAGCTCGGGCATAATTCAGGAGATTGAGTGAATTTAACCCACCTCTGTCTTTTGATAACTGTAATAGAGTGTACCAAATCCTGGGACGTTTCTCCTGCCATATAAAGCGAGAGATCAACCTATTCCAAGCTTGAAAATAAGTCTGTGTTGGAAATAATGGGAGTGTATGTGCTAGCACAGACATATACATTTTGTAATCCAAATTTAACATTGAAATTGGCCAGTATGATGAGGGTAGGGTAGGGTTTTTATTTTGTTTAAGTATGGCAGATATTACTGCATATTGCCAAGAAGGGGGGAGGAATATCTCTTTCCTGTATCTCATGGATAGCCTGGAGTAATGGTGGTAGTATTTCTTCTTTATGAGTTTTATAGAACTCCAATGGATATCCATCTGGTCCTGGAGCTCTCTGGGTCTTAGCTCTCTGCAACACTCCCTCTATCTCAATCAAGGTAGTAGGGGCTCTCAAAATATCTAGCTGGGAGGCGGTCAGTTTGGGAAGCTTTAAGTTGTTAAGGTATGCCTCTATCTGTTGACTATGGTCTTCAGACTCTGCCCTATATAAATCTCAATAATATTCAGCCATGACTCATCTAATGATCTTAGGGTGATGTTCTAGCTTCCCCGTATTGGGGTCTTGCATGGCCATAACACAGGCTCTAGCCTTATGCATTCTGAGTTTACAGGTCAGATTCGTGGCTCATTTAGGGCCCCCTCATGTGCTGCAAGTCTGAGATTAAAGAGCTGTTGCTCTACTTTCTGATCTAGGTATTTTTGAATTTTTTGTTTTATTGTTAGTAGTTGTATCTTTACAGTTCCAGTCTGCTGTTGCTAGCCTTGCTTGTAGAGTAGAAAGCAGCTAACTAAAAGAAGCTACCATTTTCTTGTTAATTTAACACTTCTATCTCAACAGGAGTCTGTGTCTGTTGAGATTAAGCAGACAGATACTTTATTAGAAGTAGAAGGGGTCCTATTTAGAGTTTAAAGAAAAGAAAGTAAGTCAGTGTGTGTTCTGTGCTGGGAAGGGTACTGTATCAACTTACTTTGCTAAATCAGTAGGAGGAGAGAGAGCTTAATTGGGTGTGTGGCTTAAACAGCATAAAAGCAGGTGACTCAAATTACAACTTCCTGTTGTTAGCCTTTTTTCTTACTAATTGCCCTCCATCCCACCCACCCTAAGCCAGTTCTACTTTTATAGCCACTGGATTTGACTCAGAACAGGAACTTCCTGTTTGGCAGTAGGAAGAGAAGAATCATAGAGAAACATTGGTTTTGTCAACCCTAAAGGAAGAAGTAGCTCACTCCCCCCCCCCCAGCTGCTGCTGGTCTGACACTGAGCAAGGAAGGAGGAGGCTACTGAAGAATATAGGAAGTTGCTATCCCAGAACAGGAAGGGTGAGAGTTGTAAGGAGAGGAGAGAGTAAGCATACAGAGAAACAGGAGAGGGGGCACAAAATAAGACATGATAGGAGTGGTGCAATGCAGTGGCTGTGGGGCGGCAGTGTTCCGGGAGACATTCTGGAGGCTGCAGTGCTTCCCTATTTGCAGGCACCGCTCTGGTCTGAGGGAGGAGGTTGCCCATCTCCAGGGTGACCTGGCTAGCATTTGTGAAACCTTCTCCCCCACCCAAGGACCACCAGGGTCAATGCCACTACCTCAGAGGTTGCCAAGAAAGAGGAGAGTCTGGACCAGGGTGGGCTCAGGGAAGGAGAGGGTTGTGGAACAGAGTTGCATCCCTCCAGCTGTACCTCTCCACAATTCATACACGTTTCTGGTGGATAGTGGTTCCTCTATGGAGGCACCTGCAGTGGAGACCAACGAGGATGCCGGGAACCTCCACAAAGGAGACCCACAAGAGGGTGGCACTAGACCCCACAGGGGAAGGAAACAACTCCAGGTGGGGGACTCTATCATTAGAGGGTAGAAATGGGGGAGGAAGGGGATAGGGAGGTAAGGTGCCTGCCTGGCACCACGGCTCAGAGGGACAGGAAACGAATCCTCAAGATCATGGGAGCAGCTGCACGTGGGATGGGAGCTGGATGTCATTGTCCACCTAGGGACAAATGACCAGGCTGTGAATGGGATCAAAGCAGTGCAAGAGGAGTTTGTAGAGTTGGGGAAGGGCCTTAGACAACTAGCATGTACGGTGACCTTCTCGGAGGTGCTGCCTGTCTATGGCAGCGATGATGCTAGTGTATTCCGCATCATGGGATTCAATGAATGGTTGAAAAACTGGTGTTGAGCTCAGGGTTTTGGCTTCATTGGGGACTGGGAAGCCACCTGGAGGATGCAGGCCTATACTGGTGCGATGGTCTGCATCTGTCCGAGAGGCCAGGATCCTAGGTGATAGGTTTAAATGCTTCATTGGCAAGCATTGAAACTAGCCAAGGGTGCACTGAAAAGAGCAGGAATCCAAGCCTCCCCGACAAAACACAGTAGTTAGAGGTAAACACCAAGGTAGAGAAGTCAGTAGGGAGCAGGACAGGGGTAAATACAGAAAAAGGCAGTAAGGACAGGGATGGGGCTAAAAGGGGTAAGGCCATCAAAAAATGGAAGGTGATGAATACCAATGCCCACAGTCTGTGTAACAAGCTCCCTGAACTAGTGGCCTTGATGGAAGAGGGATGCCTGGATATTGCGGCAGTCACTGAAACATGGTACACAGAGAACCGTGACTGGGATGTCAGCATACCAGATTACACAGTCTACAGGAGGGACAGGGTGGGTAAAAAAGGAGGAGGAGGAGTAACTCTCTATATAAGAGAAGGGATTAAAGCAACAGAACTAGAGAGTAAACAGGAAGTTGATGAGTCACTATGGATCACTCTGGAGACAGGAAATGACACCACAGTCCGCATGGGGGTTGTGTAGAGACCCCATCTCAGGGGGAGGAAATGGACAAGGAAATGATACAAGGCATCCTTAAAATGGCAGAAAAAGGGGAGATAGTGTTGATGAGGGACCTTAATATGCCAGATGTTAACTGGAGTACCTTTGCTGCAGGCACATCCAAGAGCAGGGTCATTCTTGATGCCCTACAGGAGGCATGCCTCAGACAGCTAGTGTTGGAACCCACTCGGGAGGGAACAATCTTACACCTGGTACTCTCAAATGGGGAAGGAGAAAGGATCTCAGATTTAGAAGTGGGTAGCCATCTGGGAACAACTGACCACCAAACAGTGTGGTTCACAATAAACACAGCCATAGAGTCAAGCCATACAAAAACAAGAGTATTGGACTTTAGGAAGGCTGACTTTGGGGAAAATGAGAGAATGCCTCAGAAAAGCACTAGCAAATGGGCAAGAAGGAGGGGTGGGGCAACTAGCCTTTGTGTGAAGCAAATCAACAAAACAAAGGAAGAAACCGCTATGGTTCTCAAAAGAGGTGGAAGGGGAAGGTTAAGGAGAAAAGGATAGCATTCAGGAAATAAAAGGAAACACAGAAGAAGCAGGACAGATAACTTTCTCAGTTAAAGCAGGAGGAGGCTGGGAAGGCAGTCAGAATAGCAAAGGCACAAACTGAGGTAAAGATAGCCAACTCTGTTAAGAAAGGGGATAAAACCTTTCATAGGTACATTAGGGAGCAAAGAAAGACCAAGGGAGGGATACAAAGACTTAATAAAGGGTAGGGAACATGGGCAGAGGGTGACAGTGAAAAGGCAGGGATAATGAACAAATATTTCTGCTCAGTATTCACAGCGGAAGAGGAGGGGGAGGTACCTGAACCAAACAAGAAAAACACTCTGATTAGGGGAGTCAGTACCAGTCCATTCACAGAAGAAAGGGGGTTTGAAAGAACTCTTGAAACTGAGGATGAACAAAGCAATAGGGCCTGATGGGATTCACCCCAGAATTCTAGAAGTACTAAGGGTAGAACTAGTAATGCCACTGACTACTCTCTTTAACAAATCATGGGAGGATGGGGTGGTACCTGAGGACTGGAGGAGGGCAGATGTGATTTCACTTCACAAAAGTGGGAGCAGGGCAGAGGCAGGAAACTACAGACTAGTTAGGTTGACCTCAGTGGTAGGGAAAATGATGGAATCACCTCTGAAGGAAAGAATTATTGAGTTCCTAGAGGCCAGAGGGGCACAGGACCCAAGGCAGCATGGTTTCACAGCAGGAAGGTCATGTCAGACGAACCTAATAGCTTTCTTTGACTGGGTGACCAAAGTAGTAGATCAGGGAGGGGCTATGGATGTGGCCTACCTAGATTTTAGCAAGGCATTTGACACAGTCTCACACAAAAGATTAATATACAAGTTAGTCAGCCTTGGAGTGGGTCCCAAGGTGGTAGCCTGGATAAAAAACTGGCTGGACAACAGGACGCAAAGGGTAATAGTATACGGAGTCCACAGTGAAGAAAGGAGGGTAACTAGTGGGGTACCGCAGTGTTCGGTACTGGGACTGGTCCATTTTATTGTCTTTATAAGTGATATTGGAGAGCACCAGGGAAGGAAAAGTATGTCTCTTTGCATATGACACAAAGATCTGCAACAGGGTTGATACACAAGGTGGGGTGGAAAGGATGAAAAGGAACTTGGCAAGGTTGGAGGAATGGTCAAATAAATGGTAGTTCAGATTTAATGCAAAGAAGTGCAAGGTAATGCATCTGGGAAACAAAAACCCAGGTGAAGAGTACACAATGGGGGTGAGATAATAACAACAAAAATCGAGAGAAACCTAGGAGTAATTATATCATGATGACCTAAAGGTGGGCAAGCAATGTGAGAAGGCAGGAAGGAGGGCTTGGGGGATATTGGGATGCATAGGGAGCGGCATCAACAGTAGAAAACAGGAAGTTGTTATCCCTCTGTACAGACAGTTGGTGAGACCCCATCTGGAGTACTGCTTGCAATTCTGGAGACCCCATTGCCGCAAAGACCTAGACAGAGTGGAGGCTGATCAGAGGAGGGAAACCAAAATGGTGCATGGTCTGCACCAGAAGACTTATGAGGAGGGGCTAAAGCAGCTTAATATGTATACCCTTGAGGAAAGGAGGGAGGGGGGGACATGATAGAAACTTTCAAGTATCTCAAGGGAATTAACAAAGTACAAGAGGGTAGCATCTTTCAGAAAAAGAGATTTGCAAGAACAAGGGGGCACAATTTGAAGATAGAGGGGGAACGGCTCAGACGTAATGTTAGAAAGTATTTTTTCACAGAGAGGGTTGTGGATGCATGGAACAGCCTTCCTGAGGAGGTTGTGGAGTCAAGAAAAGTGGGAGAATTCAAGAATGCATGGGACAGACATAAGGCAATTCTAATGAGAGGTAGGAGGAAGTAAGTTGGTGATTAACTAGAATCTGCAGCTTATCCATCAGGTAGGGAAATGGGCAGACTAAGTGGGCCAAACGGTCCTTATCTGCCATCAAATTCTATGTTTCTATGTTATGAGATTTGCCAGAGCTTCAAGCAGGCTGCAAGACGACACCACAAGAAAGCTCTAGAAAATGTTCTCCTTCTCAAAGCATTGAAAACCATGGAAAAGGAACAGGGCCCAAAGTTTTTGTCTCCCTCACCATCGACTAAGAAGCAGCCTCCAAAATCGAAGGATCAGGACAGGGAACGATCTTCGTCATGGCCCTCCTTGTCATCCAGCCACAAGCATAAACAAAAAGATAAGGAAAGATCTGCTTTGCCGATGAGGGCCTGGTTGCCATTGAGACAAGATAATTCTACTGCGTCATCATTCGTTCTAGCCACGGTGACTGCAGCCTCCCCCAACCACCAAGGAGACACCAAGGTTGGGGCTTAGCTTATGCACCGCCGTACCTACTGTGGATGGTAGGATACCATTATCGCGGGGCCAAGGCCCGCTGATGCAAATATTTGTGGTCCCTTTACAGGGCGCCATTGACCCTCGGACTGTGCTGGTATCATTCTCGGAAATGATCAAACACATTCTACCTGGACTACACTGTAAGCCATTATTCTGCCAACAGGACCTTCTGTTCCACAGCCCTCATTGACTGCCTCTACTAGCATGCCACAGTTTCCTTCCTCTCAGCTGCCGCCAGCGTCGCTGGTGCATTCCGCAGTGCCCATTTCCAATAGAGACAGCAACAAAGTTGACTATAATCCTGATCTCATGGTTATAGAGGAGGATTTAGAGGAGCAGTATGGGGGAGAACAATATGATGCACCACAATCTAGATTTACTCTCTCATCCCACAGTGAGGACTCCGTGGTCTATACTCTGAGATCTCTTCCTGAGAATCCAATGCCATGTGCTTTTCTGTGGAAGAGGAAGATTCCATATAAAGAAATTTAATGGCATTTTTGAAGGTACCTTGCACACTCTCCATTATAATTCCACCTATATACCCTGCATTAGAAGATGCTACCTTTGCTGCATGGTAGTGAACTAACTCACCGCTTGCAGTACATAGAACAGCTGATAAGCAGTATTCTGCACTATATGCTAAGCCTTATTATGCTATTCAGCCAGAAACTGACTTTGTAGTCATCATGGCTGTTCATGATAGATCTAGGGCACCTAAACACATGATGAATACTTAGCCTCCTGATAAAGACTCTAGGAGACTGAATGTGATAAGCAAGCGTACATATGCCAGTCCCTCACTGGGACCTACAGTTGCTAATTACCAGGCCCACATGATAAAATATAAGAATAACCTGTCATTGGAAAGCTGCTCATACTGCAGCCCAGGCTTTTCCTGATGGCTCTGCCAAGAATGAGTTATTTAAAACATTATCAATCAATCAATCAAAATCTTTATTTGTCCAGGTGAACATCGTTGAGCAGTGCTCATTTGTAAGATGGACCTGGTTAGATCAAGGTCAGTTACATAAAACACGGTACAACGCAAAGAACAAAATACAATGATAGATCAGGTTATACAAGTCATTAAGGATACCAACACATGAAATATGTGTGAATAGGCATGATAGATTGACATAATTCACATATTTACATTTTTACATATATATAAGGTAAAAGAAGGGATTAAGAATTTGGGCATGGAGTGAGTGTATGTGGCGACTATCATACATAATTGTATAGGGGGATTTGTCAGGGGGGGAGGAAGTAGACAGTGAGTGGTCTGGGCAGATAATGGGTGGTGGAGCTTTAGAAGGGAGAGGAGCAAAATTATGGAAGGAAAGGATGCGAATAGGGAGGGAGGGTGAAAATAGACAGTGTTGAGGTAGACAAATATAGGAGGGAGGATGGACAAAGCACAATTTACTATCGTGGGTAAACTAGGACAGTAAAGTAGGATTGCAGAACATATGGAGAGTTAGAGGAAGGGACAGGCTTGGAGATGATGGAGAGGGAATAATTTTGCCCTAATGCTGTCGAAAACCGTTGCATTGTTCCTTAATAAGCCTTGAGTAGAGCAGTCTTCTGGTGCCGAGATGGCAAACATTTGCTACGTTCAGCTTATGATGTATCTGATGCTTCTGTCAGAGCTGTTGCTTCAGGAATTTGCATGAAGAGGTATTCTTGGTTTACAGTTGCTGGCTTTGCCAGTGTTGTGCAGCAAGCAGTTTTGAATGCTCCATTTAGAGGCACAAAACTATTTGGCTCTGATATTGAAGAGGAAGAGGCCCTACATGACCATCAGACCTCAGAACTCACTGTAAAGCCTGTAAAGTCCCTGCTCCTGCTAGGAGTCACGGAAGGGACTTCTTTCATCAGCTTGCTGCCAGAGGTGGCCATGCCCACCATCAGCAAGGCCGTGGCAGAGGGGGTGGCATGCTGCTGGTTCCCCTCCCCCCAGTTGCCCATACAAAGTACCCAAGTAATCCATACCAGTGCACCGGCTCCACTGATTCTGTATGATTCTGTTTCAGGCACATACCTACTTCCGCTGTGAACCTCCAGGGGTAGTTGTGGAAAGGCAGACTGTCCCTGCACCTGGAACAATGTTGGAAGATTACTACAGATGAGTGGGTCCTGGAGATAATTGTAAGGAGGCACGCTCTAGACCTGCTACAGATCCCTCCAGATGATCCTCCACCTCCTTACTGTTATCTTCTGGGCCATTTGTCCCTTCTGAAGAAAGTTCAGTCATTATTCCAAAAACATACTATAGAACCAGCTCCTCCTCCACAGAGAAACAAAGGATTCTGTTCCAGATACTTCCTGATCCCAGGATGAACAAGGGAGCTGCGTCCTGTGTTGGATCCGGGTATCTCAACTTTTACATCGAATACAAAAATTTTCAAATGGTATCCCTGCAAGCTCTTGATTCTCCATCTGCAAACAGGGGACTGGCTCTGTTCTCTGGACATGAAGGATACATGTCTTCTTGTCAAGTTCAGGAAATCACACAGGCAATGCCTCAGCTTCATGCTGGAAGAGAAACATTACCAGTTAAGAGTATTACCCTTTTACCAAATGCTTGGCAGTAGTGGCAGCAGCCCTTTGCTTGGAAGGCCTTTGTGTGATGCCCTCTCCAGTTGACTGGCTTTTGATTGTCTGCTCCAGGGAAAATCTACTGCATACTCTATGTCAAACACGGCAGTTGTTCGATGAAGTGTGGGTCACAGTGAATGTGTCAAAGTCTGTACTGACCCCCTGCCAAAGGCTGTAGTACATAGCCGCAGTCTTGGACACAGACAAGGGATGTGCTTTCCTGCCACAGGACAGAGCAGACATTCTGATTGCCCAAGCACAGTTGGTATACAGGAGTCACTATGTCTGTGCAAGAACAATGTTAAGGCTCCTGGGCTTTATGGCTTCAGCTATAGTGACTTTTCCACTAGCCTGCCTCCATATCTGAGAATGGATAAAGCACCGGGACCAGGTGGGATACACCCGAGGGTAATGAGAGAACTTGAGAAGGTGCTGGCGGTGTCTCTAACAGACATTTCAACACGTCTGTTCAATCAGATTGTGTGGCCCAGGATTGGAGGATGGCTCATGTGTTGCCCGTCCACAAAGGAGGCCCTTGGGATGATCCAGGGAACTACAGGCCGGTTAGTCTCACGTCAGTTGTGGGTAAACTGTTGGAGACTATTCTGAGGGAAAAAATAATGGTGTTTCTGGAGGAGAATTGTCTCTTAGACGTAAGGCAACATGGGTTCACACAGGGAAGATCTTGTCAGACCAACCTTGTGGATTTTTATGACTGGTGACTAAGGCTCTGGATGAGGGTAAAGCAGTTGATGTTCTGTACTTGGATTTCAGCAAGGCCTTTGACTCAGTGCCACACGGAATTGACAGGCAAGCTGAGGGACCTGGGTGTTAGCGATAGGGTGGTCAGCTGGATTGTTAACTGGCTGGAAAAGAGGCAGCAGAGGATGGTGGTAAGGGAATTATCAACACCATGGAAGGTTATCAGTGGGGTCCCACAGGGGTCGGTGCTGGGACCAGTGTTCTAACCCCAAGAAATCGTACTATATTCTGACAACTGTAGTATGGTCTCACTATAGGACTGCCCCGGAGCCTAAATGGTTAATAGAACCTATGCTAATAGTGGAATGTTAGGCTCGAGCTCGGTTTTCAAACCACTGTCCCTGATCGCACTTCTGCAACTGTCAGATTCTTTACTCTGCTTGCCTCAGTAAGAGATCTCCGGAGAGCTCTCCTTCACTTTCTTCAAGAAGTTTATTTTTTTCTAGGTTTGTCAGAGTCTGTTTAGTATTTAGATTTTTGAAGCACTGTCCTTGGTACACAGATAGACTTAGTCTAGATTAGTGTCAATCGGGTAAGTTTTTCAGTTCCTTTTTGGTTTTTCTCAACCGAGAAGGAACTGGTGATTTCTCCTTACTTCCTGAGGTAATTCTCAGTGTATTTTTTTTCCTTTCCGACTTTTTAAGTAATTCGGTTCTCTCACTACTGAATTTTCTACTGGGTTAAACCTCGGTTACTCGGTCTTAACCGACCAAAAAAAGAGAGAGAAAAAGATTTACGTGTTTAAATGTCACAAGCTAGGAAAAGAACAGCCCTGCAGGTTTCCAACATTGTACAGAGTGTGGGGAACCATTCGCAAAAGCAGATCTTTTCTTATTTGTCTCTTTTGTTTGGGGTTTGACCACGTCAGAGAGGACTGTGATATTTGTAAAAACTTCCCTCAGTTGATGCTTGAGAGGCAACTTAAATGACTGCAGAAGATGTCTGAGAAAGCTGCTGACCCAGCTACAGACAAACCCAGCTTCCAGCCATATGGAACCGGAGGAACAGCCCTCTGACAAGGGCGACGGTTCCTCAGTTAAGAAATGTCTTGTGGATACTGCCGCTGAACTGGCAACCGCAGGAAAAAGAAAGAAAAACATACAGCGCACGAACCACAGCCTAAAAAGATGTCAGTTTCTGACCGCTGAAGAGATAGCAGATGCTATCAGGATAATTCAGTCTTGCTTCAACTGAGCACTCCGGTTCCAGTCGAAAAGCGGTTGCAGACACAAACCTCCAGTTCTCCTTCAGTTCGCGGTTAAATGAACAAGGTATTGAACCTTTTGGAGAAGAGGAAGGTGATGATTTTTATTTTTATTTTATTTTAGTCTTTGGTAACTGGGTAAGGCCCACTAGGCACTAGTGCCTGTTTTCAGGGGCGACCTGGGATCACTGATCGGTTAAGTGACTTGCTCAGAGTCACACAGTATGCAAGTGGAGGTTGTGAGAATCAAACTCGGGTCTGATTTGCTGGATGTACCAAGCTCGTTCACACCTCGTTCCTCTAACCTCTAGGCTATACTGCCAGCTATACTGATGAAGATGAGGATGAGGCTGATAACTGTGGGGAGCCTATTGAACCTGATATTTCCCCTGATCCTCACCGTCCTGATTACCCTGACAAGGGGTCTGAGGACTATACATCCCACTTTGCTTTTATAGAGCAAGTGGGTCAAACACTGGGCCTTGCTACTCAGGAGTCCACTGATGAGGAAGAGGAACAGGATTACATGGCGAAGATGGATATCCCAGTTTCTAAAAGGCTGCTTCTGCCCATCCTTAAAGAAACGGGTAAACACAGTTCTGTAGACTCCCACTTCTGTGCCACCTGTGGATAAAAAGGTGGATAAGAAATATTGGGTGGCTAAAAGTGGAGCTGAATTCCTCTTTGAGTACCGAAGCCATGAAGGGGTGTTGAAGGCTGCAGGTTGTGATAAAGCTGGCATACCTTTGGCATCACATCCACCAGACAAGGATTCCAGGAAATTAGATTCTATAGCCAAAAAGGTCTACCTGAGATCCTCTCTGATAATCAGGCAAGCCTCTCATATGGCCTGTGTTGTTAGATTTCAGAGGACACTGTGGAATACAGTGATGGAAATAGCTAAATCTGTCCCAGCCCCAATGTCAGCCGACCTGGAAGAGGCTGCAAAGAGAGGGATTGAGGCATCTAAAGCCTGGTTTAGAATGTCTGTTGACAATAATGACACTGCTACCAGACAAATGGCTGCTTCTGTGTCTTTTAGGAGATTTGCTTGGCTCAGAACAGCTAACTTGACCCAAGACACACAGTCCAAGGCCTTGGATTTCCCATATGAGCCTACATCCCTGCTCGGAGAACAGACTGAAGCTTACATGAAATAAATGGATGATTACAAGACAGCATATAAGAGTGCTGCTGCAAAAGAAAAGGCATCTACACCCCAGAAGCACCAAGCCAGGGGAAGCAGAGGCAGGGGATACTATAAGCCATTCTTTCAGCCTCAAGCTTTTCCCCAGTACCAACCACAGAGAGGTTATTTCAGGGGCAGGGGCAGGACAGGTGGCAGCCGAACTAACCCCAGCACCCAGACAGCAGCTCAAACCAAGCAGACACCCTGAGGTGTCTGCTCGAGTTACCTGCCCAACCCCACTAGGGGGCAGGCTGGCCCACTACATCCAGGAATGGCAGTCCATCACCACAGACAAGTGGGTCCTGGAGGTAGTAGGCCAAGGCCTGGCCCTCAGCTTCAGGCTCATGCCAAAGCTGAGGGTAAGGGTCTTCAGACCCTCTTTCCCATTGGAAACGTTGTTGGAAGGGGAAGTATCGAACCTTCTGTCTCAAAGAGCAGTAGAACCAGTTCCTCAGGCACAGAGAGGAAAGGGTACTTCCTCACAATAAAGAAAACTGGTGGCGACTCATATTGGATCTCAGGCACCTGAACAGACATTTGGTAAAACCAGAGTTCAAAATGGTGACCCTGGCAACAATCCTTCCAACCCTAAGGCAAGGGGATTGGTTTGCATCTCTAGACCTAAAGGATGCTTACTTCCACATCCCCATCAGGCATTCCCACAGAAAATTTCTCAGATTCAGACTGCCGTCAGGGCATTACCAGTTCAAGGCGATGCTTTTCGGACTTACTTCTGCTCCATGGGTGTTCACAAAATGCTTGGCTGTGGTTGTAGCACACCTGAGGAGGCAAGGGGTAGCAATATTTCCTTACCTAGACAACTGGCTAGTCGTAGGGCAATCCCCTCAACAAGTAAGAGAGTCCCTGGCACTTATACAGTATGTCCTACAGTCGCTAGGATTTCTAGTCAACCTGAGAAAATCCGTGTTGGAGCCAGTATAACTCCTGGAATTCATAGGAGCCAAGCTGGACACTGTGAGGGGGAAGGCTTTTCTTCCACAGGCAAGAGCGGACAGCCTGATACAGTTGGCAAGTACATTTACGCTGCAACGCCTAAGGCTTGCAAGGCAGTTCCTACAATTGCTGGGCCACATGGCAGCTTCCACAGCAACAGTGTCAGCAGGAAGGTTCCAAATGAGAAATTTTCAATATCATCTCAAACTGCATTGGCATCAGAAAAAAAGACTCACTGTCAAAGTTGGCGCCAGTCACAGGAACAGTCCTGCAGGTACTTCAGTGGTAGTTGTAAATGGACAACCTCAGACAAGGTATACCATTCCTGCAAGAAAACCCTTCCTTGGTGCTAACCATGGATGCTTCCCTCCTGGGATGGGGGGCACATCTGGGGGAGCACACTGCCCACGGCACATGGCTCCAGCAGGAGTCCCTATTGCACATCAACCTGCTAGAGCTCAGAGCAGTCTTCCTGGGACTCTAGGCCTTTGCCAACATGTTACAGGGAAAAGTGGTACAGATCAGGACAGACAACACAACCACCATGTACTACATAAACAAACAAGGGGGCACAAGGTCAACCCTCCTGTGCACAGAGGCCATGACAATTTGGAGTCTGGCTTACTCTCTGGGAATTTCCCTGTCAGCAGTCCACCTGCCAGGGAAAGACAATGTGCTGGCAGATGCTCTCAGCAGAATCAGTCAGAACCACCACAAGTGGTCCCTGAACAAACATGTGTTGCAGATTGTGTTCAGAAGGTGGGACACTCCAGAGGTAGACTTCTTTGCAGCCCCGGACAACTATCAGCTTCCCCAGTTTTGCTGCATGCTCCCAGTGAGGGGCTCAGTCCCACTGGATGCACTGCTGTTGGATTGGACAGGGAGGTTCCTTTATGCCTTCCCTCCATTCCTACTGTTGCTGAGAGTTCTGTACAAGCTCAGATCCCAGCTGACAACAGTGATCTTCATTGCTCCAGACTGGGTCAGGCAGCCCTGGTACTCCCTGGTTCAAACAACATGAAGTCTTGCTGTATTCTGACATAAGCAGTTAGCCCCAGCACTTGAACTGCTCCGGAGAGGAAAGAGTTAACTCTGTGCAGAAAGCTGAGAAAGTTGAGCTCAAGCTCGGTTTCAAACCTCTGTCTGCAGCACTTCAAAGTGTAACCGTCAGATTCTTTATTCCGCCTAACTGAACAGTCGCTCCAGAGATTGCTCCTTCGCTACTGTCGGTTTGGTTTAGAATCCGTCGGTTTACCTACCGATTTTGTTGTTTTTTGGCTTCAGATCCCTGTCTGTGGTACAGTAAGTGTTGTAAGTAGTGGACTATAGGTTTACTGTATATTTTTTCTGTGTGAAAATTGTAAAACCTGTCGATCGGTTCGGTTAGGAACCAATTGTGTTAGGGTTTATCTGTTTTTTTCTTTCTGTAGTGTGAGTTACTGGTTCCTATCGGTTTCAAAAAAATGTTATTTCATACTTTTTTTCCACGACCCGTAACACGGTTGGTAACCAATAGGAGGATCTTACCTGGCTATTAAGCTGTAAAGGGTAAGTTTGTTGCCTGGCCATGTCTGAGAAACCCAAGAAAAAAACCGGGCCCACTGATTTTCAACACTGTGGTGAGTGTCGGGATACCTTTGCTAAGTCAGACCCTCACACCACTTGTGTTTATTGTCTGGGGTTTCACCACCTCGATTCAGACTGCCAAATCTGTACAAATTTCCTGAAGGCCACCCTAGAAAAGAGGTTGGGTAGGCTCAGGGAAAAGGAGGCCGAGAGGTCCACTAATCCGGATGGCCAGCCCAGTTCGGTTCCAGAGGGAGTGCCCAGTGACCTGGGCGATACTCCCTCAGGCAAGAGGAGATCCGATTCTGAGGGGTCGGTTCCATCAAAGTGAAAAAGGAAGTCTGCTGGTTCGGATCCAGGACCACAGCGTCCAACCGCCGAAGAAATAGCCAGGGCGATAAGTATTGTAGAATTGCTCCATCCGGTTCTGTCAGATCCGGCGCCTCTCGGTAGGCATTCGGTTCGGTCGGTTCCCCCGGTTCCAGACTATGTTCTGGATGAATTTTATGAACTGGAGTGGGGGGGGGGGGAGAACAGGATGACTGTGATGAAGGTCTGGATGAGCCCATTGAACCGGACATCTTCCCAGACAAGCCTTCTAATGTTTCCCCTCCCAGGCTTTCTGAGTCCCCATCCCACTATTTGTTCTACAAGAAGGTGGCTGACACCCTCCAGCTTCCCTTGGTTGAAGCTGTTGAGGAACAAGAGGAGCCTAATTTCATGGAAATGATGGACATCCCAGAGTCCAAAAGGTTGTCTATTCCCCTCCATAAATCTTTTGGGAAACAGACACAGAAAGTTCTTCAAACTCCAAAAGAATGGATAGGAGGTATATGCTTTCAGGCTCAGGTACAGAGTTCCTTTTCCACCAATGCAGCCATGTTGGGGTAGTGCAGGCTGCAGCCTATGACAAGGCTAACATACCTTTGGCTTCACACACCCCAGATAAAGACTCTAGGAAGGTGGATGCTGTGGCCAAAAAGCAGTACTTGGCATCCTCCTTGGGATTCAGGCAGACGAATTATATGGCCTACACAGCCAAATACCAGAAGTCCAGATGGGATACTGTTCTGGAGCTGGCTAAACTGGCCTCCCCCAACTAGCCAAAGAGCTGGAGGAGGTGGCTGCTGATGGGATCGAGGCATCCAAGATTCAGTTTCATGCTGCTGTAGACTCATGATGTGGCATCACGAGTCATGGCTACATCTGTGTCTCTTCGGAGGTTTGCTTGGCTCAGATGTACTAGCCTCTCACAGGACACTCGGGCTAAGGCCATGGATTTCCCTGTGGTGGGTAATTCTCTGTTTGGGGAGCAGACAGAGAATTACGTGAAGAAACTGGATGAGTACCGGACCACCTACAGCAGTGCACAGGCCAAGGAAAGGCAGGCAACTCCTCAGAGGCAGCAGTCTATGGGCAGGGGCAGGCCTTTACACAGGCCTTTCTACCAGGCATAGGCCTCCTCTCCTTTTCCTCATAGGGGGTTCTTCAGAGGGAGAGGCAGAAGGGGGATGAGCAGGGCTGCATCCTCCTTTCAGTCCAAGGCTCCTGCCAAGCAGACACCCTGATGTGTCAGCCTGGGTCAACTCCCCAGTCCCAGTAGGAGGCAGGCTGGCTTACTACTTCCAGGCCTGTAAGTCTGTTACCTCAGACAGGTGGGTCCTGGAGGTAGTAAGCCAGGGATTGGCTCTCAGTTTTGCAAAGTTTCCAAAATTGAGGACTAAGTCCTTTCCACCTGCAAACCTTTCCGAGACCACTGCTGTAGAAGCAGAGGTTTCTTCTCTACTAACCCTCAGGGCTGTAGAGTGTTCTTACTCAGTACAGGGGCAAGGGTCTGTATTCCAGATACTTCCTTACCCCAAAAAAGACAGGTGAGTGGTGGCCCATCCTAGACCTAAGATACCTAAACAAGCACCTTTTAAAGCCAAGATTCAAAATGGTGACTCTGGGAGTAATTCTTCCCTCTCTAAGGCCATGGGATTGGTTAGCTTCCCTGGACCTCAAGGATGCCTGCTTTCACATCCCAATCAGGTGCTCCCACAGAAAGTACTTCAGGTTCGAATTGCCTTCAGGCCATTATCAGTTCAGAGCAATGCTCTTCGGCCTAACATCAGCTCCAAGGGTGTTCACAAAATGCCTAGCAGTAGTAGTGGGCTTTCTCAGGAGACAGAATATCTCAATTTTTCCATACCTGGATGACTGGCTCATCGTGGGACAGTCTCCAGACAAAGTCAAGTGACACAGCAGTTGCTCACTTCCCTAGGGTTCCTTCTCAATCTGCCAAAGTCAGTTTTCGAACCAGTACAACTCCTTACCTTCATAGGGGTAGAGTTGGATACTGTACAAGCAAAGACTTTTCTTCCCTTGGTAAGGGTGAAGGCCCTTACAGATCTTGCGTCTTCTTTCCGCCTTCAGGTGTCTCGACCAGCTAGACATTTTCTTCAGCTTCTAGGCCACATGGCAGCTTCCACTGCGGTGGTACAGGGAGTCAGATTTCAAATGAGGGACATTCAGTTCCATCTGAGGTCCTTTTGATCTCAGAAAAAAGATCCTCTAACCAAATTGATTCCAGTGACTCAGACTGTGGTCCAAGCTCTCCAATGGTGGTTGGATCAGGACAGTCTCAGACAAGGAGTCCCGTTCATTAGTCAGACTCATTCAGTGGTGCTAACCACAGATGCCTCGCTCCTGGGCTGGGGATCTCACTTAGGAGCCCTCGCAGCACAAGGGGTGTGGTCCCCTCAGGAGTCTCTATGTCATATCAATCTTCTGGAACTCAGGGCAGTATTCCTGGCTCTCCAAGCTTTCTCAGACTCAGTGAGGAACAAGGTGGTTCAGGTCAGGACAGATAACTCCACCACCATGTGGCACATCAACAAGCAGGGAGGCACTTGGTCTACGGCCTTGTGGACAGAAGCCATGAAAATATGGTCTCTGACTTATGCCCTGCAGGCATCTCTAGTAGAAGTTCATCTTCCAGGGAAGGACAATGTGCTAGCAGATAACCTGAACAGAATATCTTAGGGCCATCACGAATGGACCCTGGAACCCTTAATATTGAAAGTAAATTTTCTCCAGGTGGGGGTACTCCAAAGATAGATCTCTTTGCAGCTCCAGACAGTCATCAACTTTCTCTCTTCTGTTGCAGACCTCCAGTCATGGGCACAGTTCCCTGGATGCTCTGGTTTTGATTGGGGGATTCCTGTATGCCTTTCCTCCTTTTCCTCTGTTATTCAAGGTACTGGTCAAGATCAGGTCACAACCATGCAAGGTGATCCTGATTGGGCCAGACAGCCTTGGTATCCCTTATTGAAGTCTCTAGCAGTCCATCTTCCCCTGTCTCTTCCCAAGAAGTGCAATCTGTTAACCTCCTCTCAGGGAAGAATCTGGTACCCCAACCTTCAGTCTCTCAACCTCAAGGCTTGGCTCTTGAAGAGTTAGAGTATGCAGGTCTGCACCTGTCTCAGGGGGTGCTGAATATTCTCAAAGCCTCTTGAAAACCTGCCACCAGAAAAACGTATAATTCCAAATGGAAGAGATTCAGCATTTGGTGTTCCAGTAAGGATATTTTACCGGATACTGTTGATCTGGCTACAGTTCTGGATTACATGGTTCATCTCAATGGCTTAGGCCTCAGGCCAGCCACTTTGAAAGTTCATTTAGCAGCTGTCTCTGCATTCCTGTCAGTGGGGAAGGTTCCCTCCCTGGCATCTCATCCTGTCTTCTGTAAATTCTTTAAAGGTTTGGTTCATACCAACCCTACCTTTGCTTGGGATCTTAGTGTTTGCATTGCTGAGCTTATACAACCCCCTTTTGAGCCATTGGCTTTAGCAAATAAAATATCTGATTTGGAAAACTGTGTTCCTGGTAGCTATCACTTCTGCCAGGCGTATTAGTGAATTACAAGCTCTGTCAGTGGAGCCAGGTTTTATCTTATTCCACAGAGATAAGGTGGTCCTTAGAACCAATAGGAGGTTCTTACCCAAAGTGGTTTCAGATTTTCATCTGAACCAGTCCATGTCTCTTCCTGTGTTCTTCACTGATCATTCTTCTTCAGGAAAAAAAAAGATTTCACAGTTTGGATGTTAAGAGGGCACTTAGCTACTGCATTAAGCATAGTAAGGCACTTAGCTTTGACTGTCCTCAATTGTTTCTCACTTATGATGAAGTGGGAAAAGGTAAACCTGCTGCTAAGAGAACCGTTGCCAGGTGGATTGTCTCTTGTATCCAATTCTGCTATGAAAAGCTAGGCAAAATACCCCGCTCTGGCCTGAGGACTCATTCGATTGCGGGTACAGCTGCTTCTGTGGCTGCTGCCAGGGATATACCTTTACAAGAGATATGCAAAGCAACCACCTGGAAAACTGTCCATACTTTTACCAAGCATTACTCTCTGGATATCCAGGCTAGTCGTGATGCTCGGTTTGGAACAGCAGTACTGCAGAGTCTATTCCCAAAATAGGTTCGGTACCGTCTCCATGGCGGTACTGCTTGGTAGTCTGCACATGTCAGAATACAGCATGACTTCATGTTGTTTGAAGAAAAAATTACTCACCTTAGTAATTGTGTTTCTTCTAATGGAGTCTTGCTGTATTCTGACCTGCCTCCCCTCTCAGAACCTGTTTTTGGGAAGTGGGCTGGCAGGTACAGTGTTGCATCTCAGGGGTGTACTTGGCACTCCTCCTTTGTAGAAGGGGGGAGTGGGTTATTGTTATGTTGTTTTGGTAGCTATATGTTTGTTCGCTACCTGGTTATTATTTTGCGTTCTCGACTTGAGTCTTTTGGGGGAACCAAAATTTGTTGCCTGTTGGCTATGTTTTTTACAAGTTCCACTTTAAGAAGTGTAGTTAGTAATAGCTCGTAAGAATCTGACGGTTACACTTTGAAGTGCTGCAGACATAGGTTTGAAACCGAGCTCGAGCTCAACGTTCTATGCTTACTGTGTAGCGTTAACTCTTTCCTCTCCGGAGCAGTTCAAGTGCTGGGGCTAACTGCTTATGTTAGAATACAGCAAGACTCCATTAGAAGAAACACAATTACTAAGGTGAGTAATTTTTTCTTCTGGCACTATCAGTTGCCAAACCAATCAGCCTCCCTAGGACACACAACCTGTTGACTTCCTCCCAGGGCAGGATCCTATACCTCAAGCTTCGGTCTCTCAGGCTCAAGGCCTAGCTCTTGAGGACCTAGATTATACTGATTTGCATCTCTCTGAAGGGGTCATGGACGTCCTTAGGGTTTCCAGAAATCCCTCCACTAGGAAGACTTACATGTCCAAGTGGAAAAGATTCTTCATTTGGTGCCTGGGTAGGAATCTGGACCAAACCCAGCTGGGCTCGCCAGTTGTTCTGGATTACCTGACCCATCTTCATTCCCTTGGTCTCAGACCATCCACTTTGAAGGTTCACCTGGCAGCTGTTTCTGCTTATTTGTCAGCAGGCAAGGTATCTTCCCTGGTTTCAAACCCAGTGTTCAGGAAGTTCTTTAAGGGGCTGCTGCATCTACATTCCCCCTATAGAAATCCCACCCCAGTGTGGGATCTGAACATACGTATTGCACAGCTCATGCAGCCACTTTTTGAGCCTATGGCCTCAGCAGATCTCAAGTATGTAACTTGGAAGGCTGTGTTGTTAGTTGCAGTAACTTCTGCCAGGAGGATTAGTGAGCTCCCAGCTCTATCCATGGAGACTGACTACATTGCATTCCACAGGGACAGAGTGGTCCTTAGGACCAACAATAAGTTTCTTCCTCAAGTGGTATCTGATTTCCACATTAATCAGTCCATTACACTGTCGGTCTTTTTCACTGACCATTCCACTTCAGTGGAACGTAGACTGCATAGCCTAGATGTAAAGAGAGCTATCAGCTACTACTGGACCATACTGAAGTCACAGAGGAGACAGGACCCAACTCTTCTTGGCCTATTGGGAAGTAGGAAAAGGTAAACCAACCACAAAAAGATCCATTTCAAGGTGGATTGTGTCCAGTTCTGTTATGGCAAGGTGGGCAAACAGTCTCCACAGGGTCTCAGAGCCCACTCTACTAGAGGAACAGCTGCTTCCTTAGCAGCTTCCAGAGACATTCCTCTGCTGGGAATCTGTAAAGCAGCTACCTGAAAAACTGTTCACATGTTCACCAAGCATTATTGCTTGGATACCCAGGCCAGAAGTGATGCCAGGTTCAGCACAGCAGTCCTGCAGTGCCTGTTTCCTAAATAGGTTTTCTGCCCACCTCCAATTGTACTGCTTGTATAGTCTGCATTTGTCAGAATACAGTAAGATTTCCAGGGGTTAGAAGAAAACATTACTTGCCATAGTAATCTTGTTTCTTCCAAGGTAATCTTACTGTATTCAGAGCTCCCACCCTTCCTCCCCTACTAGAACTCACAGGGCACTGCATGCCAGCTGTACATATCCTGTGGGAAACCTGTTGGTGTACTTGTTTATTTCTTGGGCATCTGTGACTTGAGTCTTGGAATATGCCCTTGCTGTTTTAGAAAGGGTTGCCCTGACAGGTTTAACATAGAAATATAGAATTTGATGGCAGATGAGGCCCACTTGGCCCACCTAGTCTGCCCATTTCCCTACCTTTTGGATAAGCTGCAGATTCCAGTTATCTAACAACCTACTTTCTCCTACCCCTCACTATAATTGCCTTATGTCTCTCCCATTCATTCTTGAATTCCCCCACTGTTTTTGACCCTACAACCTCCTCAGTAAGGTAGTTCCATGCGTTCACCACTCTTTCCGTGAAACAGTACTTCCTCACGTTGCCCCTGAGCCATTCCCCCTCTATCTTCAACTTGTGCCCCCTTGTTCTTGTACATCTCTTTTTCTGAAAGATGCTCCCGTCTTGGACTTTGTTGATTCCCTTGAGATACTTGAAAGTTTCTATCGTGTTCCCCGTCTCCCTCCTTTCCTCAAGGGTATACATATTAAGCACTTTTAGTCTCTCTTCGTATGGCTTCTGTTGCAGACCCTGCACGATTTTAGTTGCCCTCCTCTGGACTGCCTCCATCCTGTCTATGTCCCTGCAGAGACTGGGTCTCCAGAACTGTATGCAGTACTCCAGATGGGGTCTCACCAACTGTCTGTACAGAGGGATAACAACTTCTTGTTTTCTACTGGTGATGCCTCTCCCTATACATCCTAAGATCCCCCCAGCCCTCCTTACTGCTTTCTCACATTGCTTACCAACCTTAAAGTCTTCTGATATGACTACTCCCAGGTCCCTTTCCGTTTGTGTTGTTGTTATTACCCCCCTCCCCCCACATTGTGTACTTTTCCCTAGGATTTTTGTTTCCCAGGTGCATTACTTTGCACTTTTTTTGCATTGAATCTAAGCTGCCATATTTTTGACCATTCCTCCAACCTTGCCAAGTCCCTTCTCATCCTATGTATCCCTCCTTGTGTATCAACCCTGTTGCAGATCTTTGTGTTGTCTGCAAAGAGGCATACTTTTCCTTCCAGCCCCTCTGCAATGTCTCCTGCAAAAACATTAAAGAGGACTGGTCCCAGTACTGAACCCTCTGGTACCCCACTAGTAACCCCCCTTTCTTCAGAGTGTACTCCATTTACTATTACCCTCTGGGTCCTGTTGTCCAGCCAGCTTGCTACCCAGGCTACCACCCTGGGACTCACTCCCAGGCTGGCTAACTTGTTTATTAATTTTTTGTATGGGACTGTGTCAATTACCTTGCTAAAGTCTAGGTAGGCCATACCCACAGCCCCTCCCTGATCTACTACTTCGGTTACCCAGTCAAAGAAATCTATTAGATTTGTCTGACATGGCCTTCCTGCTGTGAATCCATGCTGCCTTGGGTCCTGTGCCCTGCTGGCCTCTAGGTGCTCAACAACTCTTTCTTTCAGAAGTGATTCCATCATTTTCCCTACCACTGAGGTCAAGCTAACATGTCTGTAGTTTCCTACCTCTGCCTTGCTCCCACATTTGTGAAGAAGAATCACATCCGCCCTCCTTCAGTCCTCAGGTACCACACCATCCTCCCATGATTTGTTAAAAAGGTAGTCAGTGGTGTCACTAGGTCTCTCCTTAGTTCTTTTAGAATTCTGGGGTGAATCCCATCAGATCCCATTGCTTTGTCCACCTTAAGTTCTAGGAGTTCTTCAGGACCCTTTCTTCTGCAAATGGACTGGTATGGGCCTCTCCCCCAACTCCCCATCCAGAGTGCTTTTATTGTTTGGTTTAGGTACCTCCCCTCTTCTTCTTTGTGAACACTGAGCAAAAGTATTCGCTCAGTATCTCTGCCTTTTTAACAGTTACCCTCCGCTCACCCCCCTCCCCTTTATTAAGCCTCACTATCCCTCCCTTGGTCTTCCTTCGCTCCCTGATGTACCTATAAAAGGTTTTATCCCCCTTCTTAACTGAGTTGGCTATCTTTTCCTCGGTTTGGGCCTTCCCTGCTCCCTTCTGCTTTAACTGATACAGTTCTCTGTCCTGCTCCTTCTGTGATTCCTTGTACTTCCTGATTGCTGTATTTTTCTCCCTAACCTTCCCTGCCACCTCTTTTGAGAACCATAGTGTTTTTTTACTTCGTTTTGTTTTATTTGCTTCACACAAAGGCTTGTTGCCTCTGTGATGGCAGTTTTGATTTTTCCCCATTGTTCATCCACCCCTCCTTCCTGCCCATTTGCTAGTGCATTCCTTAGGCACTCACCCATTTTGGCAAAGTCAACCCTCCTAAAGTCCAGTACGTTTGCCTTTTTATGGCTTGACTCTACTGCTGTGTTTATCATGAACCATACTGTTCGTTAGTCGCTAGTTCCCAGATGGCCACCCACTTCTAAATCTATGATCCTCTCTCCGTCTCCATTTGAGAGTACCAGGTCTAAGATTGCTCCTTCCCGAGTGGGTTCCAGTATTAACTGTCTGAGGCATGTCCCCTGCAGAGTATCGAGAATGACCCAGCTTTTGGATGTGGCTGCAGCAAATGTGCTCCAGTTAACATTTGGCATGTTCAGGTCCCCCATCAACAATATCTCCCCTTTTTCTGCCATTCTAAGGATGCCTTCTATCATTTCCTTGTCAATTTCCTCCCCCTGAGATAGGGGTCTGTACACAACCCCTGTGCGGATTGTGGTGCCATTGCCTGTCTCCAAGGTATGACCCACAGTGCCTCCTCTCCTCCCTGTTTACCCTTTAATTCTGTTGGTTAAGATCCCTTCCCTTATGTAGAGAGCTACTCCTCCTCCTCCTCCTCCTCCTCTTTACCCTCCCTGTCTCTCCTGTAGATTGTGTACCCTGGTATGTTTACATACCAGTCATCGTTCTGTGTGTACCATGTTTCTGTGACTGCCACAATATCCAGGTGTCCCTCGTCCATCAAGGCTACTTGTTCCGGAAGCTTGTTACCCAGACTACGGGCATTGGTACTCATTACTTTCCATTTTTTGGTGGCTTTACCTCTTTTAGCCCCATCTCTGCCTTTACTGACTTTGCCTTCTCCATTTACCCCTGTCCTGTTCCCTATTGACCTTTCTACCTTGGTGTTTACCTCGCTAACTACCCTGTTTTGTGGGGGGAGGCTGGGAATTCCCTGCTTCTTATCAGTGCCTTCCCCCTTGGTTAGTTTAAAAGCTTGCCATTGAAGCATTTAAACCCATCACCCAGGAGACTAGTTCCCCTCCCGGACAGATGCAGACCATCATGCCAGTATAGGCCTGTATCCCTCCAGGTAGAACCCCAGTCCCCAGTGAAGCCAAAACCCTGTGCTCCGCACCAGTTTTTCAACCATTCATTGAATCGCATGGTGTGGAGTACCCTCGCCTCACCCAAGCCATAGACAAGCAGCTCCTCCGAGAAGGATACTGTGTGTGCTACTTGTCTAATGCCCTTCCCCAACTCCACAAACTCCTTCTGCACTGCTCTAATCCCATGCCCAGCCAAGTTATTTGTCCCTTGGTGGACAATGACATCCAGCTCTTACTCCCGTGCAGCTACTGTCATGATCCTGAGGATTCACTTCCTGTTCCTCTAAGCCATGGCACTGGGCAGGCACCTTACTTCACTTTCCCCTGCCTCCCCCAGTTCTAACCCCCTAGTAATTAAGTCCCCCACCAGGAGCTGCTTCCTTCCCCTGTGGTGTCCCATGCCACCTTCCTGTGGGCCTCCCTTGTGGTGGTTCCCAGCAACCTCCTTGGTCTCCACTGTAGTTGACTCCATAGGAGAACTATGCTCCACCAGAATGGTGTAGGGATTGTGGAGAGGTACAACTGGAGGGATGTGCCTTTGTTCCACCACCCTCACCCTCCCTGAGCCCACCGTGCTCCAGCCGCTTCTCTTTCCTGACAACCTCTAAGGCAGCGGTAGTGGCCCTGGTGTTCCCTGTGTGGGGAAGGTTCCCCTACTCCTGTCCAGTTCGGCCTGGAGATGGGCAACCTCCTCCCTCAGAGCAGAGAGTTGCCTGCATATAGAACAGCACTACAGCCTCCAGAAAGTCTCCCGAAAGACTGCTGCCCCACAGCCAGTGCATTGCACTACTCCCCACGTCTGTCTTCTTTCCAGTTTAAGTGTTTTTTTTTATTTGTGTGTGCATTTACCCTCAGCGTGCAGTGTGCTGTGCTGATAAGGACACGACAGTTGTATGCCCTTTTCCCTCTTGGGGAAATGATGTCAGAACCCCTGGTATAACCCTGGGAAGGGGCCCACGCTGTGCCCTCTGGAAACAATCCGTTACAAGCACTGACTCTCCACTACAGTGAGTGTTGACCTTCCTTTCAGCAAGACAGCCTGCACAACAATTTAACAGAGAAAATAATTAGTTATGTTAGACTAGAGTAGTTAATTTTATTTTAGCTTCTGCATGCTTCATAAGAATCTGACTGTTGCAGGAAGTGCAACCAGGGACAGTGGTTTGAAAACCGAGCTTAAGCCTAACATTCCACTGTTGGCATAGGTTCTATTAACCATTTCTGCTCTGGGGCAGTCCTATGGTGAGACCATACTGCATTTGTCAGAATACAGTAAGATTCCATTGAAAGAAGCAAGATTACTATGGTAAGTAATGTTTTCTTATTCAACATTTATGTAGCTGATATGTCAGTTGGGGTTCAGAGTTGGATGAGTATGTTTGCTGATGATACTAAATTGGGGGCAGTGGTGGGATGGGGGGGCAGCAGAACAACCTAGAAACCTTGAAGAGGTGATCAAGTACTGTACCTGGCAGTTGGACTTCAATGCTGAGAAGTACAGGATAATGCAGTTTGGAAACCTGAATCCTGGATTTAGCTATAAGCTGGGAAGTGTGCACTTATTGGTATCCGTTGAGGGGAAAGATCTGGATGTGCTAGTCATAGGCCATATGAATCATTCTGCACAGTGTAAGAAAGCAGCAGCAAAGGCTAATAGGATGCTGGAGTGTATAGCAAGGGGAATCACCTCAAGGAATGAGGGTGTGATCATGCTGCTGTACAGGGAATTGGGGCGACCTCACTTGGAGTACTGTGTGCAGTTCTGGCATCCATGCTTAAAAAACATCAGACTATTGGAGGGGGTACAGAGGAGAGCAACCAAGATGTGTATTTCATTTTTGTTGACCAGGAAAGGAGGACTAGACAGTTCTGCCTATTTTCAGCCTCGTCCCAGGGGAGTGGGATACAGATGGATGCCAGCTGACATTGAACCAGATTAAGCTGTTGGTGGGTGTTTGTAGTGAATGGGGGAAATTTAGTCAGGACACCAGGAAAATTCCCCTACTCTTTTATATGCTGTTTATATATGTTTTTCAATAAATATTCCCCCCCTCTTTTTGAGAAGTGCCATAGATCTTTACCGTCCACCTGAACTACCACCAGAACAGGCAGATGGAACCTCGGTTTAATGTCTCATCCGAAAGACAGCACCTCAGGAGTGCAGCACCACCCTTATGCTGCATTTACTACTGTGTCAGTATTGGGATTTAACTCAAGTACCTGGTGTGGGGATAGAACCCACAGCTACCTGATCTTCCAGCCTCAGAGGCAAGTGTGCAACCTGCCGAGCCACTGACACTGCGTGTTGAGTGGGGTGAGGGAAAAGCCCTGTGAGGAGAAGCTGCAGATGCTCAATATGTACTCTCTTGAGGACAGAAGGGACAGGGGAGATATAATTGAGACATTTAGATACTTGAAGGGCATTAACAGGGTAAGTCATGAGGGTCTGTTTAAAATTAGAAAGAAAAGAACTACAAAAAGGCATAGTCTAAAGTTGGAGGGGGGCAGGTTCAGAGGGGAAACAAGGAGGCACTTTCTTTTTGAGAGGGTAGTGACAGCATGGAATGCTGTACCAGAGGAACTAGTTTCGAGGGCATCAGTGGGGGATTTAAGGGGGGGTGGGATAAACTTAAGGGCAAAATCAAAATGGGGAAGGGGAAATGCTAAAACATTGGGATCAGTTGGTGGGTGGGGAGGCAGCATCAGTGCAAAGCACTGAGAGCAGCAGACTTGATAGGCCATTAGGCCTTTATCTGCTGGCTTCATCATATGTTTGTATATAAGAATCCCTCTGGGGACACTCCGAGTCCAGTGGAATCAGTGGACGGACGAACTGGAACAACTGGTTCTCATCACGTCTCCACTTCACAGAGCATTGCTGTGGTGACTGGATCATGAAAATATATTAAAGGGTGTTCCATTCCTTTCACCAGTTCCTGTATAGATCCTCACCACAGCTGCCTTGGGCTCATGTTAGGATTCTCAGCTTGGCCCTTACCAGACGCAGGGTTTATGGAACAAGGTGGAGGCCAAGCTTCATATAAATGTCCTGAAAGGAGGGCTGTCATTTATAGTCTCCAGGCATTTCAGGAGCATCTTTGTCCTGGTTCGCTGTTAATCCAGATGGATAATGCCAGTGATAGATACTTTTGCTCAGTATTTACTGAAGAGAAGGTAGGGCAGGGCCCACAGCTGAGCACCATGGACACAGGGGGGAGGGAGATGAGCACTACTCCCTTCACAAAAGAGAGGGTCCTACAAGAGCTCGCTAAACTCAGGGTGGGCAAGGCAATGGGACCTGATGGCATACATCCCAGGATACTTAAGGAGCTAAGGGTGGAGCGAGCAGAGCCATTAGCAGAACTGCTTAGTGAGTCTCTGAGCACAGGAGAGGTCCCAGAAGACTGGAGAAGGGCTCATGTGATCCCGCTCCACAAGAGTGGTGGCAGGGAACTACAGGCCAGTTAGTCTTACCTCAGTAGTGGGCAAGATTATGGAGGCACTCCTTAAGGAAAGGATAGTGCAACACCTGGAATCCATAGGGCACAGGATCCAAGACAGCATGGGTTTACAAAGGAAGGTCCTGTCAAACTAATCTCATAGATTTCTTTGACTGGGTAACCAGAGTGGTGGACCAAGGGGAGCAGTTGATGTCACCTAACTTGACTTCAGCAAAGCTTTCAACACTGTTCCACGAGAAGATTGATAAATAAGCTGGGTAGGCTCGGGTGGTTGTGAAGTTGGTCAACTGGGTGGCAAACTGGTTGGACGGACAGAAAACAGAGAGTGGTGGTAAATGGTATACAGTCAGAAGAGATGCAGGTCACAAGTGGGGTACCTCAGGGATCAGTCCTGGGGCCAGTCCTCTTCAGTATCTTCATTAGTGACATTGCAGATGGACTGGAGGGTAAGGCTTGTCTGTTTGCAGATGACACCAAGATCTGCAACAGAGTAGATGATCCAGATGGGGTGGGCAGAATGAGAAGAGATCTGGATAAACTAGCAAAATGGTCAGCAGAGTGGCAACTGGGATTTAATGCGAAGAAGTGCAAGATCATGCACATAGGGAAGAGAAACCCTGAAGCCACCTATAGGTTTGGAGGAGAGTTGCTGGCAGTCACAAAGGAAGAAAGGGACTTGGGCATCATCATCACTGATGACCTGAAATCATCCAAGCAGACCTCCAAAGCAGTAGGTAAGGCTAGGGGGATGTTAGGGTCTATTATTAGGGGTATCACAAGTCGTAAGAGGGAGGTAATAATACATCTTTCAAACAACATGAAGTCTTGCTATATTATGACATATGCAGTGAGTCCCAACCTTCGAACTGCTCCGGAGGTGAAAAAGTTAACTTTCCATGCCAGGCATGGAACTTTGAGCACGAGCTCAGTTGAAAACTCTGTCTGTTCTTCTTCGAACTCAAACTGTCAGATTCTTTACTCCGCCTCACTGAACAGTCGCTCCGGAGAGTTCTCCTTCTGCTCAGGTTCATTTTGTCCGGTTAAAGTATTAATTTTCGCTTTTTAACCGAATTTAAACCGCAACCGTCAGTTCAAGCTCTGTCTGTGGTTATCGTAAGTACTAGATAGGTTTTACATTTATTTCGTGTGGAACTTGTAAGCGGTATTATCGGTTCGGTTTGAACCGATCAGGTTGTGGTAAATACATTAAACCTGTGCTTTTAGAGTGTGGTTCCCGGTTCTTATCGGTTCTAAAAAGAACGGATTTCATTATGTTTTTTTCCACGACCCGTGACACGGTTGGGAACCGATAAGAGAGTCTTGCTTGGCGGATTGCCATAAACGGGCAAGTTTTGGTTAGGCTGGCACTATGTCTGAGAAACCCAAAAGAAAAACCGTCCCACTGGGTTTCAACACTGCAGTGTTTGTGGGGAAGCCTTTGCCAAGGCTGACCCCCACACCACCTGTGTTTATTGTCTGGGGTTTGACCACCTCAATGCAGACTGCCAGATTTGCAAAAATTTTCCTGCAGCTACCCTGGATAAGAGAGTTGGTAGGCTCAGGAAAGAGAGGTTAAGAAGTCCGCTGGACCCGATGAGGCCAGCCCGGCTCGCTTGTAACCGAACTCGAGGGAGTGCCCTCTGACCAGGGCGAGACTTTCTCGGGCAAAAGGAGAGCCGACTCGGAGGAGTCTGTTCCAGCAAAAAGGACTAGAAAATCAGCAGGTGTGGAGCCAAAATTTCCATCTCCAACCGCTGAAGAAATAGCCAAAGCAATTAAAATTGTCCAGTCGCTTTCCCCGGTTCCGACCGAACCGGCACCATCAGGTAAGCGTACGGTTCGGTTGGTTCCACCGGTTCAAGAATATGATTTAGAGGAATTTTATGAACCAGAGGAGGGGAAGAGGAGTATGAGGAGAGTGAATGTGATTTGAAAGTCTGGATGTGCCCATTGAACCGGACATCTCCCCAGACAGACCTTCAGGAGTGTCTCCCCCTAGGCTTTCTGAGTCCCCCTCTCATTTTATGTTTTATAAAAAAGTGGCTGAAACCGTCCAGCTCCCTATGGAGGAAGCTGTGGATGATCAAGAGGAGCCTGACTATGTAGAAATGATGGATATCCCAGAGTCTAGGAGACTGTCTATTCCTTTGCATAAATCTTTTGGGAAACAGTAAAAATTCTAAAAACTCTTCACACTATACCTCCTGTTGATAAAAGAATGGACAAGAGGTACACATTGTCAGGCTCTGATATGGAGTTCCTTACACAACAGTGCAGCCATGTTGGGGTAGTGCAGGCTGCAGCCTGTGACAAGGCAAATATTCCCTTGGCTTCACAGCCCCCTGACAAGGACTCCAGGAGGATTGATGCCATGGCAAAGAAACAGTACATGACAGCATCCTTGGGACTCAGACAGGCAAATTATATGGCCTATGTTGCTAGATATCAGAAATCCGGATGGAATACTGTTATGGCTCTAGCAAAACAGGTCCCTGGCCAGCTTGCCAAGGAGCTGGAGCAGGTGGCTACTGATGGTATTGAGGCATCCAAGGTGCAATTCCATGCTGCAGTGGACTCTAATGATGTGTCATCGAGAGTCATGGCTACGTCTGTGGCACTTCGCAGAATGGCTTGGCTCAGATGTACTAGCCTGTCACAGGATACCCAGACTAAGGCCATGGATTTTCCTGTTGTGGGTAATTTCTGTTTGGGAGCAGACAGAGAATTACATGAAGAAAATGGATGAGTATAGGACCACCTATAGGAGTGCATAGGCCAAGGAAAGGAGGCCACTCCTCAAAGGCAGCTTTCCAGGGGCAGGGGCAGACCTTTTCATAGGCCTTTTTACCAAGCCCAGGCCTCCTCTTCAGCTTATGCCCAGAGGGGTTTTGTTAGAGGGAGAGGCAGACGGGGTACAAGCAGACCTGCTTCCACCCCTCAGCCTAAAGCCCCTGCCAAGCAGGCACCCTGATGGGGTGGCCAGGGCCGATTCTCCACTTCCTGTAGGGGGCAGGCTGGCTTACTTTGTCCAGGACTGGAAGTCTTTAACATCAGACAAGTGGGTCCTGGAAGTAGTAAGCCAGGGTCTGGTTCTCAGCTTCAAAAAATTTCCAAAGATGAGAACCAGGTCCTTTCCACCTGCAAATCCATCAGAGGCACTTGCCCTAGAAACAGAAGTTTCTACCCTTCTGGCTCTCAGAGCTGTGGAAAGGGTTCCACTCCTACACCAGGGCAAAGGGTTGTACTCCAGGTACTTCCTTACCCCAAAAAAGACAGGAGAATGGTGGCCCATCCTGGATCTCAGATACCTAAACAAGCACCTTTTAAAACCAAAATTCAAAATGGTGACTCTGGGAATTATGTTACCCTCTCTAAGGCCAGGGGACTGACTAGCGTCCCTGGACCTCAAGGATGCCTACTTCCATGTTCTTATCAGAAGCTCCCATCGAAAGTACCTCAGATTCAAACTGCCCTCAGGCCATTACCAGTTCAGAGCAATGCCCTTCGGCCTCACCTCTGCCCTGAGGGTATTCACAAAATGCCTGGCAGTAGCAGTTGCCCACTTAAGAAGGCAAAAGATTGCCATCTTTCCTTACCTGGACGACTGGCTCATAGTAGGCCAGTCCCCAGACCAAGTCAAACTACACCTTCAGGTAACTCAGCAACTGCTCACATCTCTAGGTTTCCTTCTCAATCTTCCAAAGTCAGTTCTAGAGCCTGTCCAGCTTCTCACCTTCATAGGTGCATGCAGAACTGAACACAAAAGAGGCCAGAGCCTTCCTTCCTTCCTTCCTCTGGAAAGAGCAAGGACCCTGGTCTCTCTGGCCTCCTCTTTCACCCTGCAGGTCTCTCGACCAGCAAGGCATTTTCTGCAGCTCCTGGGGCACATAGCTGTTTCTACAGCAGTAGTGCAGGGAGCAAGATTTCAGATGAGGGACATCCAGTTCCATTTGAGAGCCTTTTGGTCTCAAAGGAGAGACCCTCTAACCAAATTGATCCCAGTGACTCGAACCCTGATCCAAGCCCTTCAGTGGTGGCAGGACCAGAGCAATCTGAGACAGGGGTCCCCTTCACCCCTCAGTCTCACTCCTTAATCCTTACTACAGATGCATCCCTCTTGGGGTGGGGAGCTCACATGGGCGACCTCACTACCCAGGGATTGTGGTCCCCTCAGGAATCTCTGCTCCACATCAATCTGTTGGAACTCAGAGCAGTTTTTCTAGCACTTCAAATTTTTTCCACATCTGTTCAGAACAAAATGGTACAGGTCAGAACAGACAACACCACTACAATGTGGTACATCAACAAGCAAGGAGGCACTCGGTCTACGGCCTTGTGCACCGAAGCAATGAAGTTGTGGTCTCTGGCTTATTCCCTGAACACCTCCCTTATGGCAGTTCACCTCCCAGGCAAGGACAATGTCCTGGCAGATGCTCTCAGCAGGATTTTCCAGGGCCATCACGAATGGTCACTGGATCCCCTAGTACTGGAGGTAGTATTTGCCAGATGGGGCACCCCTCAGATAGATCTTTTTGCAGCCCCAGACAATCACTAACTTCCCTTTTTGCTGCAGGCCCCAGTGTTGGGCTCAGTCCTCTGGATGCCTTCCTTCTCAGTTGGGAAGGGAAGTTTCTCTATGCTTTCCCCCCCTTCCCTCTTCTGTTCAAGGTGCTAGTCAAAATCAGATCTCAACCCTGCAAGATGATCCTGATTGCTCCAGATTGGGCCAGACAGCCCTGGTACCCACTCCTTATGTCCTTAGCAGTCCACCTTCCCCTGTGTCTTCCCAGGAATCACAACCTGTTAACCTGTGCTATGGGGAGAGTTTGGTACCCGAATCTCAAATCTCTCAGTCTCAAGGCCTGGCTCTTGACGAGTTAGAGTTTGCTGACCTACACCTCTCCCAAGGTGTATTGGATATCTTGAAGGCTTCTAGGAAGCCTTCCACCGGGGCTACTTATAATTCCAAATGGAAGAGAGTTTCCATATGGTGCTCTGGCAAACATATTTCCCCAGAATCTGCTGACTTACCCACAGTCCTGGATTATATGATGCATTTGAATACTTTGGGGCTGAGACCAGCTACCCTAAAAGTGCACCTGGCAGCCGTGTCTGCTTTCTTATCAGCAGGTAAACCCTCTTCTCTTCAGCTCATCCTGTATTCTCCAAGTTTTTCAAGGGTTGCTTCACACCAACCCTCCATTCAGGGGCCCTGCCCCTGCCTGGGATCTTAATATTTGCATTGCCCAGCTTTGCAACCCCCTTTTGAGCTCTTGTCTTCAGCAGAGCTTAAGTACTTGACTTGGAAAACTGTGTTTTTGGTAGCCATCACTTCTACCAGGCGCATAAGTGAATTACAAGCATTGTCAGTGGAGCCTGATTTTATCTCCTTTCATAGAGATAAGGTGGTCCTCAGGACTAACAGAAAGTTCTTGCCTGTGGTGGTTTCAGACTTCCACCTTAATCAATCTGTGTCTCTCCCTGTGTACTTCACTGACCATTCTTCCTCTGGCGAGAGGAGACTGCACAGTTTAGATGTCAAAAGAGCCCTTAGTTACTACATAGAACGTACCAAGGGTCACAGGTTTGACTCCCTCCAACTGTTCCTCACTTATGGTGAGGTTGGTAAAGGGAAACCTGCCACTAAAAGATCCATTGCCAGGTGGATTGTCTCTTGTATCCAATTTTGCTATGAAAAACTGGGTAAGGTTCCTCCCTCAGGCCTGAGGGCTCACTCTACCAGAGGTACAGCTGCGTCTCTGGCTGCTACCAGGGACATCCCTATCCTAGAGATATGTCAAGCAGCTACCTGGAAAACAGTTCACACTTTTACCAAGCATTACTCCCTGGACATCCAGGCTAGGAGTGATGCTCGGTTTGGCACAGCTGTGCTTCAGAGCCTATTTCCTAAGTAGGTTCTGTCCCTCCTCCATGGAGGTACTGCTGTGTAGTCTGCATATGTCATAATATAGCAAGACTTCATGTTGTTTGAAGAAAAAATTACTCACCTTAGTAATGTTGTTTCTTCTAATGGAGTCTTGCTATATTATGACCTCCCCCCTTCCTGCCCCTCTCAGAACCTCTACTTTTGGGATGTGGGTAGGCAGTGCAGTGTTGGCACTTAGTAGATGCCCACCTTGTTTTTTCACCCCTCCTTTTTGGGGTGTTTAGGTGGTGTTTTTTTTTCATTTTTTGGATCCCCTGACTTGAGTTTTTGTTTTGGGACCAAAAAATGTATTCTTATATTTAGTAGCCAGTTGGCTAGTGTAGGTTTACGGCTTCCACACAGAACCTTAGTGAGTTTTGCTCATAAAGATCTGACAGTTTGAGTTTGAAGAACAACAGACAGAGTTTTCAATCGAGCTCGTCCTCAAGGTTCCATGCCTGGCATGGAAAGTTAACTCTTTCACCTCCGGAGCAGTTCGAAGGTTGGGACTGACTGCATATGTCATAATATAGCAAGACTCCATTAGAAGAAACAACATTACTAAGGTGAGTAATTTTTTCTTACAGGACACTGGTTAGGCCCCATCTGGAATACTGCATGCAGTACTGGAGGCCACACATTTACAAGACATTAGCCAATTGCGGCGGTCAGAAGGGCAAGCAAAATGGTGCAGGGACTGCATCAGAAGACGATGAGGACAGATTAACGGAGCTCAATATGTATACCCTTGAGCAAAGGAGGAGAGAGGTGATATGTTCGAAACATTCAAACACCTTAACGGCATTAACAAGGTGAAAGAGTCTAACATGTTTAAATATAAGAAAAATAGCAAGACAAGAGGACACAGCATGAGAATAGAGGGAGCCCGATTAAGGGGGAATGTGAGGAAATTCTTTTTCTCAGAAAGAGTGGTGGATGCATGGGACGGCCTACCTCAGGAAGTGGTGGCTATGAATACAGTGCAGGGCTTCAAACAGGCATGGGATAGGCATAAGGGAGCAATACTGACGAATATGAATAGATAGGTCATTGACAGTGTAAAGGTATGTGTGTGGCACATTCATAAGGTAGAAAAAATGGGCAGACTGGATGGGCCTTGTGGTCCTTATCTGCTGTCAACCTTAATGTTTCTATGATGCATTATATCAACAAACAAAGGGGCGCTCACTCCTGTCCCCTATGCATGGAAGCAGTGAGAGCATGGTACTGTGCTCTGTCCCACAGCCTACAGCTGCCAGCCATGCATCTCCCAGGTCTCTAAAATGTCTTGGCAGACTGGCTAAGCAGGACACAGTCCAGGATTCACGAATGGGAACTGCTGACCTACGTGGTAAATGACCTGTTCACAAGATGGGGTTATCTAGAGTTGGACCTTTTTGCATCCCCACATAATGCAAAACTGACACATTTTTGCTCACTTGCTCCAGAGTTTTTTGTCAAGACATGTTGTCCCTCTGTTGGAAAGGGAAGTTCCTGTATGCCTTTCTCCCAGTTCCACTAATACAGAGGGTTCTGCTTAAGCTGCAGATGGAGTGTGCCATTCTCATCCTCATTGCTCCATTATGGCCCTCGCCAAATTTGGCTTCCACTTCTACAACAGATGGCAGTGGAGCCTACTGTCCCTCTACCTCTGTGTCGGGGTCTGTTGTCACAGAGCAAGGGATCCCTTTTCCATCCAGACCTGAAGTCCCTGCATCTGCATGCATGACTCCTAAGACACAGCCATTACATGTTTTGGTGTATCCCAAGGTTGCTAATGTACTGATTGCATCTAGAAAGCCTTCTACCAGACATACTTATTCCTTGAAATGGAAGCAGTTCACTCTGGGCTTCTTCCAGGAAATTGGTCCCATTTGCACGCCCTGTAAATGCGGTCTTGGGAAGACTTGCTGTCCTTGTCAGATTCTGGCCTACAGTATTCCTTGCTTAAAGGGAAAAGTCCACCTGTAATCGGCAGTGCCTTGGTGTGAGACATGGCCAGATTAGCATTTTCGCAAAGTGTTTCTTTTTTCAACTTATGATTGCTGAAATAAATATTATCTGGTTGATCCTGCCTCCCTCCCGCCAGCATTTTGAACTGCTTTGCATGCCCACAACTTCCCGAGGCTGTCCCAGGATGATGTATGACACGGGGAGCAGCTACGGGAGCATGAATGTTCTGGGTAAATGGAGCTATTGATCGTTCTGGTTTTCAGTGTACATGCCCCGGTGCTATACTGAGATCAGGTATAGCATGTATATTGAAAACCGAAACTACGTCTTCGTGGGACAGCCATGGGAGGTTGTGGGCATGCCAAGCAGTTCAAAATGCCAGCAGGAGGGAGGCAGGATCAACCAGATAATATCTATTTATTTCAGCAACCATAAAGTTGAAAAAAGTAAAACGCTTTGCGAAAATGCTAATTGGGCTATGCCTCACATCAAGGCATGACCCGATTACAGGTGAACACTTCTCTTTAAGGTGCATCTGGCTGCTTTATTGGCTTTCCATGCCCCTATTGATGATTGTACGGTTACCCAATTAGAGGTTTCCCTTACATTTCTGAGAGATAGTCTCCAGAAGAAACCTCCTATCCGTAATCCAGTCCCGCCTTCGGACTTGAATTACATGCTTGAGAAACTGACTTTGGCTCCTTTAGTGCTGGCCACGAATTGTGACTTATGTTTCGTATGATGGAAAACATTATTTTTAGTTGCAATCACTTCTGCTAGAAGGATTTCTGAGCTTCAATCTCTAATGTGTGAGCCTCCTTATTTGATTTTTCACAAGGAGTTTCTTTGAGTACAAATCCTAAGTTTCTCCCTAAGGTGGTATCTGAATTTACATTGAATGAAACAATGCACCTTCCCATTTATCACCCTGAGCATGCCAGTCAGGGTGAGGCATTGCTCCTTACCATGGATGTACATAGAATATTCAGATACTAGCCAGCCCACTGGCACAAGGGCAGGTTGTCTACCTGCGAAGTTGGTGACCCGGGTTCAGGGATGGACCCAGGACGTCTTAGGGCTGGCCGGGGGAGAAGGATTGAGCATCTGAGGACTGCTGTCCTTCTCCAGGGGGGAGGGGATAGAGTGTTCGGTGCAACACAGATACCTGGCGGAGGCTGGGTGTACAGAGCACGCCGATGCCAGTAGCTCATGGGGGCGGGACAGATGCTGGTCATCATTGCATGTCCCTGCCCCCACACACCAGGAAAAATGCCGCCGACCGCCCTGAATGAAGACCGCCCTCGCTTCGATAAGTTCCCAGGCCTTCCTGTCGACCTATCCTTTCATTGCGGCACTTTAGGGCCGGTGCCGCAACCCCGCCCTAGGGAGTAAGCTAGGGGCTATCGACGAGGCCCAGCCAATATGGGAGTGGAAGTGGGGGTCTGTGACCTGACTGAGGCACGAGGCGGCCGACAGCAGGAAAAAAGCGTACTAAATAACAAAAGAATATTTAGATACTGTGTTACCCGCACCAAGGACTGCAGAAAGTTCTCTCAGCTTTTTGTTTGGTTTGTCCCTGAGAAAGAGGGCGCCCCTGTGTCTGGACAGTGCCTATCCAAATGGCTGGAACATAGTATTACGTTTTGTTACAGGAAGTACGGTAGGAACTTCCTGGTGCGATTCTTGGTCACTGCACAAGGGGTATGGCCATTTCTGTTGCTTGTTTCAAAAATGTTTCTGCTGCTGACATTTGTGCTGCCGCCACATGGGGCACTGTCCACACTTTCACTAAACATTACAGTCTGGACATCGTCTCTCGTAGATGTGCGGTCTTTGAGTTTGTTGTACTGCAAGGCCTCCTGTCCAGAATATATATTAGACTGTACCAGAATCACAGTTTTTATTGGGGACTGCTTGGGAATCATTCCAAAGGTGTGACCTAATGGAGGAGATATTCTTGAAGAAGATAGAAGAGTTACGTAAGAAATTGCCATAACAGTACATCTTTGAGAGACTCTCCTCCATTAGGCGATGCTGTCTTTCCCCTTCTGCTTTAGTGAGAGATATGTAAGATGCTGTGCCTAAAACCTACTCCATGCATCCTATATCCAGCTCCATGCCTCTTTTTGTATGCCTTGTGCTGGTATTAGCTACTCATTCCCCATGGTTGCAGATCCTCCCAGGCTGATATCCGATGGCGAAGTGAGGAGTGATGGGGCTGCCCATGCTTACATAGACGTAGACGTAGACGTGGGACATCATCATGGGTGGCTCTTGGCTAGCAAACTTTTCCATGTGGTTCTAGCGCCCAGAGAGTTTCAAATGTGTGGCCTAATGGAGGAGATTATGTCAAAGATAAACGGTTATGGTAAGTTCTTATGTAACTGTTCTTTTCGACAGCCTCAGATTGCAGTGTCATGAACAGAGGATTATGTCATATGTAAACAACCATCAAGAGTAGAATAAGTAGGACAGAAATACAGTCCCCCATACACAAACATTATCTATGGCACTAAGTGGACACTGTAACTGTCGCACTATGCTTAATGGGGATTGCGGCTGTGTGGGGGAAAGAGTTGGGGTACACCATATAAATGGCCCACAGGACCATTTACAGTGTGCAGCAGCCCTCTCAAAGCCAATATAACTTATTCAGGCTGGTGGTGGTGAGTCGGATGGCTGCTACCACAAGTGATAGGACATGGGAAGTCTCAAATGAAGAACAGTGAAATCAAAACTGGCACTAGGGACGTGCCTACCACCAGACAAGTGAGGGAGGATTTCTTATTTGGTATTGTATTTATGTATTTTACTAGGAAGAAGCTTCATCGAGCAAACGAATTTACAAAGAGGTCCTGCGTAGGACAGAGTACAAAAATAGTGCAGCAGGATAGACAAGGTACACTAAGGACATTTGTCACAGAACTGTAAAATAATACCAATACAGATTCAAGAAACTTGTAAAAAATACATGCTGAAGGAGTGGTTGGGGGTACACTAGACTGCCAGGAACACTTGTCATCATGCCAAAGATAACTTTGTCTGTTGGCCCATAGAGACATAAAGATAAGTGGAGCTTGGAAGGAGGGTGAAATCTTCATCGAGGACAACTCCTCCATTGGGCCACACCTTTGGAACCTGTAAGCCATTGGCATTAGGATCACTCAGAAACTTCTAATAGCTGGGTGCTGCCCACAGTGACATGCAACTATAAAACGTTGACTGCCCCCTTGCTCCTCAGATCTTCCAGGGATCAATCTTCACCATTGATTCCTGCTAGTGGGTCTGAGCCTGAGGTGCTAGGACCCAGTGGGAGGTTGAACTTTTTAGAGGGCTGGTGCCAAGGTAAGCAACATGTACAGTATGTGTGGCTCTGCCAGGGAGCACACAGGGCTGCCTGTTTACATCTGTGCCAGCCCCCAACCACCTAATTTGCTTTTTTCCTGCTGTTGAGTGCACATTAATGTTTCGTCACTCGCCCTCCAGGAGTATGAACTTCACATTATGTGACAACAGCGTTCAGTTCTTTCAGTTTTAGTATTTAAAACTAGAGTTCAGTATATTTTGTCCCAAAATTTTCTTAGTTTCTTCTCAGCCCTACAGAGTGCCAGTGGCTGAAGACCATGGAAGACAGTAGGGAGTCTAAAGAGGCAGGCTGATCTGACAGCAGGGCCAAGCCTGGTCCACTTTTCCCATTGTGGAAGGGTTCTGACTAGAGGCAGTCCAGTGCCCAGAAGAAAGGACAATTCTCCCACAGTCAAAAAAGAAGCAATCCAGATCCCACGCATTCTCTGTGTCAGGGTCCAGGCACCACTCTGCCTCGGTTTCTTCCTCTTCCCATCAGAAGGGAAAGAAATGGCCACTACGAGGTCTGCTGCGGGTGCCTTCAGTGTCACCGAGGATCTTTGGTTCTGGGAAATTGGTCTTGGGCTTGGAGTGCCTTTGTCTGTAGACGGAGACTCCGGTGGGCAGTTCCACCACTAGGGCAGCTCTTGTGGAGCAGTGGTTGCAGCGTCTGGCCTGAGTGGAGCCACTAGTGGAGCAGGTCCCTGGTGGAAGTGGAATTTCAGGTGGTGCCATCCAGCCAGGTAGTGTGTTCACATCCAGCAACAACCTCAGGGTTCTTGCTAGGGATGGCAATGCCAACGTCTGCCCCACTGGCCACTCTTGTCCTGCATAGGGATGGGGCCAGCCACCATGCCAGATGGGTCATCTACGCCGGTTTTAGTGCTGGGTTTGGTGCCAGGTTTGGGCCCTTTGGGGCCTGGCTGGATGCCACATTTGGTGCTGGGTCCAGCGCCACCCTCATTGCCAGGGACCTCCACGCTACCAGATCTAGTTCAAGTGCCACCTCTGGTGCCAGTCCCTTGTCCTTCGGGACCAGAGCCGGTGTTTCCAGTGCTGCTGCAGCCATATTCTGGAATGCTGCGTTTGTGACCCTAAACCCTCTTTTACCCCTTCCGAGGAGGTTACAGAGGGGGACAAGTCTGACTACGACCTCATCGATTCTGAAGGCAATGATGACTTTTTCTATAGTTTAAATAACCTCAAATCCATACCTCAGATCCATTTCCTGTGTCTGTGCCTCAGGAGTGACCTCCTTTCAGGCTCTGCTCAGAATTAGCCACTCAACACTGAATTTCAAGCCAACAGCCATTGACCAGGTCAGACGCCTCCAGTTAAAATTCCTAAATGTGTCCAGTATACCATTCAGTTTAGTTCTTCCTGTTCCTCCTGCATTTGACACCCTGTCTGATGCAGCCTGGCACAGACACACTTCGGTGGCAGCTGTACCCAAGCAGGCTAATAAGAAATACACTGCCCTTAAGGACAAACCAGTATATGTCACTCAACAGTGTTCATTAGAGAGGTGGGTCTTTCCTGAGCCCCTTGAGGTGGTGGTGAGGCCCCTCTTGAAAAAACCTTCGCATGACCTGGACTGCCTGGCAAGTTACAGACCTGTCTCTTTGATGAAACAGCAAAATTAACCTGTCTCTAACCTATCCTTCTTAGGAAAGGTTGTTAAGAAGGTGGTGGCTTTACAGCTGGAAGCCCGTTTATTAACTCACGACATCTACGACCCTCTCCTGTTGGGTTTTAGGAAAAGGCACAGTACTGAGACTGCCCTGGTTCGGGTGCTGAATGATCTCCTCATGGCTAGGGACAGAGGAGAGGAGAGCAGTCCATTCTTGTCCTCCTCGATCTCTCGGCTGCCTTTGACACCGTGGACCATGGAGTGCTTTTTAATTGCCTACAGGTTTGTTGTGGACTCCTTAGTGTAGTCCTCAACTGGTTCCATTCTTTCCTCACCGGCAGGGCGCAGAGGGTGTTCTTATGGGCTTTTTCCTCTCGACCACTGCCTCGCCATGTGGGGTCCTGCAGGTTCCATTTTGTCCCCCATGTTGTTCATGGTGTATATGCTGCCACTAGGAGACATTATAAGATGGCACAGACTGGGTTTTCATTGCTATGCTGATGATACCCAGCTGTAGAGGAACGGGAGGAGCAATATGGCTGCCAGGCTTGGTTGCAGTCTCCCTGTGCACCAGCAAAGCACAGGAAAAGAATGCTCTTTGCTCCCTTCTTGCCTTATTTTAGCTAATTTTTAAAGTATATACTTTATTTTTTAAACTTTATTTTTTATTGATTTTTTCAAGTATAACAATACATATACATAAATAACAGACAACAGTCATAAATAATACACAAGAGAACATTTGGTGCCACCTTTAGTAATTAGTTTTAAATACATTATCTACAATTGTAGTTTTTATATGTAATAGCTCTACTAGAGGGGAATTTATTTCACTTTCAAGAATGCAGTTCAAAACATCAGGCGGGAATCCATTTAGGCCCAGGGATTTGTATGGTGGTTATATTTAGTTAATACATTACATTGAGATGGATTTATTAAAATTGTTAAATCTATGAAACACAATATCAGTTACAGGCAAGCCCCCACACACACACACACACTTCTTTAGGGGCATTAATATTCTTTTCCTTTTGGGAAGACATTGTGACTCAGTCTTAAAGGAGATGACAAACATGCCACAGTTAACAGAATTGAGGTATCCCCCATGATCCCCCAATACCTCTGTTCATGGCACAAAGTCAGGTCTCTGTGACATAATATATACGACCCATTTTCTCAAGAGCAATTCAAACTGGGCCTGCTTTTTATTAATAGAGGCTGTGAGACGTTCCATTCTATAAATAGAGATCATCAAGTCCTGCCACTGATCCTTAGAAATATTCTTGTTGGTAAACCAGTTCCTCCTAATTGTCTTTTGGATAGCCAAAAGCATTATTCTTACTAGCTTGGCCATTCCCATGTCTCTATAACCAGGAGGGAGATCTAAGAAAAAATATAGTGTGGGGGTCAGGTTCAGGTTTGGATCAAAGACTAAGTGTATAGCCTGGTGAATCTCCTGAAAAAAAGATTTTAATAAAGGGCAGCTCCATAACACATGCACCAGGGCTGCCGGGGCTTGGCCACATCCCCTCCAGCAAGTCGAAGCAGCTCCCCCTTTGTATTTCCCTGTTATGACTGGGGTCCGAAAATATCTGGAAAATACTTTCTAAGAATATTCTCTCCAACTCACAGCTGTGATTCCCCAATGAATTCTCTCTAAAGCCCTAGACCAGACCATCTCAGGTATTGGGGTGCCCAGGTCTTGAGTCCAGGCCCTCCTGATTGTTTGTGTTATGTCCCCTTTCCACTGGAGGAGTGCTTTGTATAGGTATGAGATAATCTTATCTTGTGGTGCACGATTCTCTAGTGCAGCTTTACTCAGATAACTAATCTGTGGGGGGAGGTGTCCTCCCCAAGGGGAAGATGGAGTGATCGGATATAGTCCCTTGCTTGGAAATATCTAAATCTGTCTTGCCATGATATTCCATATTGGGCCACCAATTCCTGAAGCGACCGGATTCCCCCTCTCCTAGTAAATGCCAAACCAAGAAGAGGCCCCTGCTTTCCCACTTTCTAAATCCCGAGTCCCATTTGGCAGGAGCAAAAGTCTGTTCATGTGGTAGATATCTTAGGAGAAGCCTCCAAACCCGCAGGGACCTATCATGCAAGACCTCGTACCAAGTAGTTAAGGTATGTATTATATATGGGTTCCCCACACCCATAGCAGGAGGAATCCCCCTCTCAGTAAGGATTAGTTTATGCAGATCAGAAATTTCCCTCATTTCCAAAGTCTTCCACTTAGCCGTGTACGTCTTATTTAACCAGTAAAGTACTGTAGGTATCTGGGCAGCTTGATGATATAGTATTAAGTTAGTAAGGGAGAGCCCCCCCCCCCGCCTTTGGTATTTGCAGTACTGACATTCGGATCATGGGTTTCTGCTGACCCCAAATAAATCGGGAAATACCTCTATTCATTTTATCAAAACAGGAAATTGGGATGTGTATTGGTATTGTCTGCAATAAATGCAAGAGCTAGGGGAGTAGGACCATTTTGACTGCTTCTACTATCTGTATTAGGGGGATTGATATAAGTGCCCATTTCTCCAGATCTTACTTCAAGACACAGCTCTTGCAGCAGGTGACACCATTAGGACTGAAGCCGGCAGGCGTCAGGACCCCACGGAAAAATTCTAGCTAGCTATCTTCAGCGGGACCGTGCCGTCGGTCCGCCCCGGCGTGAGGCGAAGTACATAAGGGGCGGTCCCGCCAGATTCCCCAGTTCTTTCCCGCCGTCGACTTGCAAGTCTCGACCCTTCGGTTCCAGTTCTAGCACGCGACGCGTGGTAAAGTTTTTTCCTTCGGAAAATTTGTTTTTATTCGGTCAGTTTTTGTCTGATGTCCTCTCCAACCTCCGGTCATTCTTGAGTGCGCCTGTGGGAAGCAGATCCCTTTCAAGGATCCGCATTCGGCCTGCGTCTGGTGCTTAGGCCCAGACCACGACACCCGGTCCTGCTCCTTTTGCCTAGGTTTCAACAGCAGAACCCGGATCCGTCGCCAGAAGGCCCTACAGGCGTTCCTGCTCGAGGAACAACTCAAGACCATGGCCTCCAAGGGGGATTCTTCGGAGAAGGCCCGCAAACATTCGGAGAAGCATAGGGAGAAGGCCCCTTCCAGGTCCCCGTCTAGGGCCTCTGATTCTCGTAGTTCGGCTCCAGGTCCGACCGCTTGCCTTCCCGGCCAGTTCTCAGCCTCCCCTGCTGCGGTGAGAAAATCTTGGGCTCTTCTTCTCAGGCCAAGACTTCCAGGCCTCCTTCGTCTTCCAAGGCCCTGGTCAAGTTGGGGACCACCACCATCACCACAAGTCGGGTTCCCGCCATTCTGAACCCGACATCAGGTCTGCCTCCTGCCTCTCTCCTCCCCAGCGGAAGACCAAGAGCTCACCTTCTTAAGAGACCGTCTGACCTGACGTCACCCGCTTGACGCGGCCTCTCGCCACAGGTCCCCAGAGCGTCACAACTGTCCACGGCCAAGCCTTCGCACCCCGGACACCGGTAGGGGGCCGCGTCCGTTCCTGTCCGGATTGAGAAGAGGACCCCGACGCCTCCGACCGACGTCGGTCAGGAGACCATTACAGAGGAGTTAACACAGCCCGAGGACCAGACGGGCGACCCCGGTCCTGTTGAGCCTCCCAGGGAACCCTCCCCGCAACCCGAGGCCCCTGTGGAGCCGATGCCGGAACCCGACAACCGACCACCGCGCCCGGTCCGTCGTCGGGTCTTTCTTTCTCAGAGGTTAAGAAGCTTTTCACTTACTGGTGGGATACCATCAAAAAGGACGTGGTCTCCACCCCACCTCCTCTTCCACCTCCTCCTCCTCCTCCTCCTCCTAGGCCGGTTACTCCTCCGGTTCCTGCGCCCCCTTCTCCATCCGGGTCTGCAGGCCGCTTACCTCCTCCCCGGGAGCCCAGGATTCCTCCAAGGGAGACCAGATAAAGGATACCTCCGTCCAGATCCCTCTGGGTCACCCAGCCCTAAGAGACCCAGAAGACGCCGTCACCGCTTCTTCGACGGAGGACACAGGATCAGAGTTTTCAACAGGATCTAGATCCCCATCTCCCCACATCCCTTCTCCGGACCCGTGAGCTTCCAAGGTCTCCTCCGGATGACCCTTCATTCTCTGACATCATGAGACACATCCATGAGAACATGGGATGGGATGCGGAAGAGTTAGACCCCGAAAGGCTACGCCTTGCGAAATATCTTCGGCAGAAGGACCCCAAGCCTGTGGTGGTGCCACCCTTGGTAGACACTTTCATGGACGTCACCAAGGCAGTGTGGAAGCGTCCACATTCACTCCAGCGATGCCAAAGAAAGCTGACCGCCTGTACAAGGCTCCAAGGGAAGACCAGTACTTGGCTCAGCATCCTCAGGCCGACTCTCTGGTCATAACAGCCTCTCATGACCGGTCCCAGAGAAAGCAACATTTGAGCACTCTGCCACCGGACCCGGAGTCCAAACAGCTGGACGCTATGGGTAGGCGCACGTATGCTTCTGCTACTTGCGCCATCAGATCCCTGAATTACTTGACCCACATGGTGCAGTTCCAAAATGCCTTGTGGGAGCAGATTCTGGATCTGGCTGAGAAGTTGCCAGAAGGTGAGCAGAAGGAGGAGATATTGCAGCTCCTCCGGACAGGTTCGGGCATGGGGACCCAAGTGCTACGAGCCGCATACGACTCCGCGGCCCGAGCAGCAGCTTCAGGTGTATGCCTCCGGAGACACTCTTGGCTTCGTGTCTCCGGCTTTACCCCGGACGTCCACAAAAACATCATGGACGCCCCATTTGAGGGAGAAGTTCTCTTTGGCGAGCCCTCCGAGAGGGTCATCACCAAGCTTCAAGAGGCCGGGAAGGCGGTGAGGTCGGTCCAGGCAATGTACCGACCGAGGCTTAGTTCCTTCGTAGGAACCAAGCCATTTTCGTGGGCCAGGCACAGAGACAACAGTCCCGCACCGGTCCACAACAGAGGGCTCCGGTTCCCGTAGAGCCCAGGGTAGACAGCCCGCGGGCCGAGGTCAATGCCCAGCTAAACCGGCCCAACCCGCAGGCCCCTCCGCTGCCACAGCCTGACTCCTTTCCGGCTCCCGCCCCTCAGGATCAATGGGACATCAAGGTCGGGGTTCGCATTCCGAAGTACCTGCCAGGATGGCAGTCCATAACCACCGACCGGTGGGTTCTTCAGTTGGTCGAAAGAGGCCACTTTATAGAATTCGAAGAAAGGCTACCCTCGAGGCCTCCTCTGCTCTCCTTACTCTGGTCAGCACAAGCCTCTGATCAGGCAAGAAATACTCGTGCTCCTGCAAAGGCGACAGATATGTCCTAGAGAACCAGAGAGGATACAAATTACTCTCCACTTCTTCCTGGTTCCAAAAACAGGGACCTCCAATCCGATTCTGGACCTCAAGCGACCTCACTATGTCGATCACCTACAAAGATTTAGCATGGTGACTCTTCGGTCTTATTCCCATGCTAAGAGGGGCGCATTTTAAGCGTCCCTAGACATCAGGATGCATACCTGCACATCCCTGTAGCTCAGGCGCACAGGAGGTTCCTGCGCTTCAAGTTTCTCGGCCACGACTTTCAGTTCCGAGCACTTCCATTCGGACTGTCATCGGCTCCCAGGGTCTTTACCAAATGCATGGCAGTCATGGCCACGTCTCTAAGGAGACAGGGCCATTATGTGTTTCCGTACTTGGACGATTGGCTTCTCATGGCCGCCTCCAGAGAGGCGTTATTGGCTATCCAGAGTACCCAGGATCTGTTTCGGTCTCGGGGCATCTTGATCAATTACGAGAAGTCTCTCCTGGTACCGTCACAGAAACTGCAGTTCATAGGCGCAGTCCTGGACACCGTTCAGGGAAGAGCATTTCTTCCAGACGACACAGCAGAGCGCATCAGATCCCTCATCAGGGAGCTTTCGTCGAACGAGACCGTCCCAGCCAGGTCGGTCCTTCTCTTGCTCGGACACATGGCTGCGGCCATTCCGACCGTCCCTTTCGCAAGGCTCCACATGCGGGTAACTCAGTGGATGCTCAAGGTGCAATGGGACCAAAGGCAAGACCATATGCAGCATCCAGTCAGAATCACGAACGCCGTGATTCGAGACTGGCAATGGTGGCTAGACCCAGGGACACTCTCTACGGGTGTCCCATTTATAGCGCCTTCCCCGGAGGTAATCCTCACCACAGACGCCTCAGGACTAGGGTGGGGAGCACACCTGGACGGGGTGAAGTCCCAGGAAACGTGGACCCCCTCAGGAGGCTCACCTTCATATCAATGTTCTGGAGATGAGGGCGGTCCTTTATGCTCTGCTGGCATCTCGGTCAGAGATCCCGCCGAGTACTCTCCTGCTACAGACAGACAACACAGCGGTGATGTATTACCTCAACAAACAAGGAGGCGCACACTCTTACCCCCTTTGCAGGGAGGCTATGAGGGTGTGGGATTGGGTAATCCGACACGGCGCAAACCTGATCACAGTACATGTTCCCGGGGTGGACAACACAATTGCAGATGGCCTGAGTCGCTCCCAGGCCAGAATCCACGAGTGGGAACTTCTTCAGGAGGTAGCAGAGGATCTGTTTCTTCGATGGGGAACTCCAGAATTGGACTTGTTCGCTTCCCCATCCAACGCAAAACTGCCCAATTTTTGCTCGCTAGATCCAGGGCCTGGTGTTTTCTGGCGAGACGCGTTGTCCCTCTCCTGGGCGGACAGATTCCTCTACGCTTTCCCTCCCTTCCCATTGATCCAGAGAGTTCTTCTCAAACTGCACAGGGAGCATGCAACAATGATCCTGGTGGCCCCTTTCTGGCCCAGACAGATCTGGTTCCCTTTGCTAATACAGCTATCCCGGGAACCTCCGCTCCCGTTGCCATTCAGCTCCCATCTCTTGTCTCAGGAGGAGGGTTCACTGGTCCACCCGGACTTACGCTCACTGAACCTGCATGCATGGCTCCCTAGAGACCATAGCCATTTGCGACAAGGTGCGCAAGAGATTCTGCGGAAGTTCTTTCTGCAGCCAGAAAGCCGGCAATACATGCGATGTATGCCATGAAATGGCGCCATTTTTGTCTATGGTCGCAAACATCGGCCTTTCCCTTAGGTTGTCCGGTGAAAGCGGTGTTGAGTACCTGCTCTCCTTTTCCGTTCAGGTCTGCCTACTCCTCTATTAAGAGTGCACCTCTGTGCCATTTCAGCTTATCACCTCCGGTGAGACAGCGCACAGTGGCACAATTAGATGCCTGTCGAGAATTCTTGAAGAGGGTGTTACATCTTAGGCACGCCATTAAGGACCCAGTGCCTCCATGGGACTTGCTTTTTTGTCCTGGAGCAACTCACGCTTCCCCCTTTGAACCTGCATTGCGAGCTCTTTCTGTCGTGGAAAGCGTTGTTTTTGTTGCTATTCGTCAGCGAAGAAAGTTCGAGCTTCATGCTCTCATGTGTAAGAGCCTTATTTGATTTTCCACCGGGACAGAGTATCCCTGAGGGAGAATCTAAATTCTTGCCTAAGGTAGTTTCCACACTCACTCTCAATCAGGACATTGACCTGCCTGTCTACTTCCTAATTATTCTAATAGAGGAGGCTCCACACCCTGGATGTTCACCGCAGCTTAAAGTACTACCTGAGCAGAACTAAGCAGCTTCGTAAATCGGAGCAACTTTTCGTTTCCTTTACTGAAAGGATGTTGGGCCAACCAGTATACAAACAGTCCCTTTCTCGCTGGCTTGTCCAGTGCATATCATACTGTTATGATATCAAACTAAAGCCCCTCCCGGGATCGGTCCGGGGCCATTCCACTAGGCGAGTGGCCACCTCCTTTGCAGCACTTGGAAACGTCTCCACCTCTGCCATTTGTGCTGCAGCCACTTGGAGCTCTGTACATACCTTTATCAGGCACTATAGCCTGGACATTGTTTCACGCCGAAGAGCCGTCCCGCGCCTGGCTGTGCTACAGGGTCTCCTGTCCTAGAATCAGGACCTGGAATGAACTTTCTAGTTCCTCCTCCCAGAGTGTTTGCAAGCGCTACTGCTTGGGAATCAGTCTAATGAGTGTAACCTGCTGCAAGAGCTGTGTCTCGAAGTAAGATAGTATAGTTACGTAAGAACTTACCGTAACAGTAGATCTTCGAGAACAGCTTTTGCAGCAGGTACCTTCCCACCTTCCCCTTGGAGGAGGCATGGCTTAAGCGCTTTTTAACAGGGATTTATACCTTTTGTCTTCTGACGGTGGATCTCGGTCTCCCATTTCGATGTCGGCCTGCGGCGGAAGTCTCAGCGGGGAGAACTGGGGAATCTGGCCAGGACCGCCCTTTGTATCCTAAACTGACGTCGGAGGCGGGACCGACGTCGAGGCGGTCCCCGCTGAAGATAGCTATTAGAATTTTTCCGTGGGGTCCTGACGCCTGCCGGCTTCAGTCCTAATGGTGTAACCTGCTGCAAGAGCTGTTCTCGAAGATCTACTGTTACGGTAAGTTCTTACATAACTGTACTTTCTGCCTTTAATTGTTCTAGGATGGGGAGAAAATTAAGTTCGAAGATCTGGGCATTGTCCAGGGATAAGTGAACACCCAGATATTTCAAATGCTTCCTATCCCATCTGAAGGGGAAGAGATCTTTTATTGTATCCAAGGGCGAGTAAGAGACCCCCAGGATCTCAGTCTTGGTTGTGTTCACCTTGTATCCCGCTAGTAAACTAAACTTTTTTAAGCTGTCCTATAAAGGGATGAGTTCCCCCCTCTGGGTTGTTAAGGTAAATCAAGAGATCATCTGCATACAGGGTTAACTTATGCGTCTCTCCCCCCAGATGTATTCCTTCTATGTCTTCTCTTTGCCTTAAGTCCTGAGCTAGGTGTTCTAAGTATAGGGCAAATAGGAGTGGGGAAAGGGGGCAGCCCTGTCTAGTTCCCCGGAGCAGTGAAATTGGAGTAGATATCTCCCCATTAATTTTAATATAAGCCTTAGGTTTCGTATAGATATTATTTATATTTTTAATAAAGGCCATAGAAAACTCAAAAGCCTCGAGGGTCCGACCCAGAAAGTTCCACGTCACATGGTCGAAGGCCTTCTCGGCGTCAAACTTGGTAATAGGAAGGGAGACCCCAACCGGGTGGCGTGGTAGAGGAGGGACAGAGTTCTCTTGATGCTGTCCTGAGTCTGATGCCCCGGGACAAAGCCTGTCTGATCATAGTTAATGAGCTTGGGGAGGACTCCCTCAAGGCACCTGGTTAGCAGTGATGCATATAACTTATAGCCTATATTCAATACGGATATAGGCCTATATGATTTACACTGGGTTATATCTTTAGCCTGTTTCGGGATGCTAGTGATGACAGCATAGTTCCAGGATGGAGATAGACCCTCTCTCCCTTGGGCGGCCCTGCAAACAGCTAGGAGAGGAGTCTCCAATTCTTTTTTTTAAAAACTTAAAGAATTTGGATGTGTACCCATCAGGGCCAGGGGCCTTACAGGTTTTTAATTAATTTATTGCCCCAGTCAGCTCCAATGGGGTGAATGGTCTGTCTATTTGTAATCTGAGTTTAGGAGTTTGGCTCAGTAACTTTAGTTTAGACAAGTAATTCTATATTTGAGAGTCATCAGCTATTAGCTCTGGGCTTTATAGGGAGCTATAATATTTCCTAATGGAGTCCATGATCTGTTTTGGATGTTTCCCTGTCTGTCCTGTCTTGGGGTGCCTGATTTGGGCAATTGTAGATTGGGAAGTCCTCTGCCGCAGGCTGTGAGCCAGAAGATGGGTCGCTCTTGGGCCTGTTTCATAGTATTTTTGATGTAGGCACTGTAGAGCCTGCTCTGTTTTGATATCTATTATTTTTTGGATTTGTTGTTTGGTGATTTGCAGTAAGGGCCAGGCAGCCTGATCTCCTCCTGCATGAGCCGCTTGGAGTCTCCCCAGTTGTTGCTGAAGATGCTCCAAGTTTCGGTTCTGCTGCTTTTTGTGGTGTGCTGCATATTTAAGTATCTCCCCCCTTAACACGACTTTTATAGTGTCCCAGAGCGTCGCCCTAGTGGTCTGCTGGGAGTGATTCTCTTGGATAATTTGCGATATCCATGTTTTAATATAATCGGTGAAATCTTTCAGGTTTAGCAGATAATTATTGAGTTTCCATAAGGACTGTCTATGATCAGGGCCCCATTACAATTTTAGAGTGAGCTGGGAGTGATCTGATAGGGTCGAGGGCATATGCATGCAGTCCATCACCTTGTATCTATGCTCACCTGACATTAAAAGTGATCAAGACGGCATAGGAACCATGGGGAGTGTGTATATTCTCTTCTCCCAGGATGCAAAATCTCCAGACATCCACCCATAGTGTTCTCATGTATTCTTTTATTGCTTTACTGGCTGGAGTTTTCTTAAGATAAACCAGGTTTGAAGTGTCTATCTGATCCATAGTCTGGTTTAAATCCCCCTCCACTATTAAGGTTCCCCTATGGATTTCAGTAATCTTGTGCAGCAAGATCTTTACAGTAGCCGCTGTGGAACCCGGGGGGATATAGAGTGATGCAAGCGTTATTGGGACGCCCTCTAGCGTTCCACTCAGCATTGCTAGGCGGCCCTCTGGATCTCTGTAAGTAGAGGACACAGTTAACTGAGAATTCCGGGCAACCAGTATAGCAACGCCCCATCTCTTCCCTTTTCCATAAGATGAGGACACTACATGAGAGAAGCCAAACTTCTCAAGTTTGGCATGTTCTTGTTTACTAAGATGAGTCTCCTGCAACAATACGGCCAGGGGGGTTCCTTTTTTAAGAGCCGAGAGATCCTTCTGCCTTTTTACTGGATTATTCAATCCATTTACATTTTGGGATATTATAGTAATTCTTCGCCTGTCATCCATCCTCTTGTAAGTAGAAAAATTCAGTTGGTCGCTAGACCAGGGTCCCCATCAAGACTCCCGCCATTTACATTTCAAGTTGGACGACCAGGGTCCCCATCAAGACTCCCGCCATTTGCATTTCAAGTTGGACTGAGCGTCTCCCCGCCCATTCCCCACTCTCAAAGGGGCGGTGGTTCTCTCGGTTCTCAAATTCCCCCTCATCTTCAATAAGTTTCCATCTTTCTAATGTGGCACAAAAATAAGAAACATACCCAGAACATTTAACAATAGCAAAAGACAATAACTTTAGTAACTGAATTCCCCATTTGATGGCCTTCTGAACATAGAGCTCAACTTTGGGGAAAGAACTATCTACAGTGTGATCTCCAAGGGAGGGGCACCATTCGTGAGGTGCCCTTATGGTCCATGGGAGCACAAACAAGTTGTGCTCTGCCTGGAGAGGAGAAAGAGGAGCCACGCGTGTGACCCAGTTCTCCTGGACTCTAGAGAAATTGAGTCCCAGCCAGATATTGTGGCTGTATATCAGTACCAGTTTCATCGGGGAGCAATGTACTCAAGACGTGACATTGGTAATTAGCTCTACCCAAATTATTAGCAGAAGCATACCCCTGATCATAAGTTAGCCCATCCCCCACTTCCATGTGTGATTAAATGTCCCAGTTAAAAATCATGTATTTCCTCAGTGTTTTGGGACCTTATACAGCATTTTAGGGTTTCAGACAAATACTTCCAGGGTTGGGAGATATGCTCTCTCGCCCTGAGTCCGCATCAAATAAGTATCCCCAAGGAGCCAGTAATATAATTCAACAGCCATATTTCTAGCCCTCTATATGAATAAGTCCGGTTCCCACCCACCCACCCCATCCCCCAGTGTTAAAGCATTTAAAGGCTTTGGTATTAGTGAAAAAGAAAAGTATTGTCCCAGAAGCGAAGGATAGGAGCTGCTTGTCCTCAACAGAACTCAGCTTCACATGCACTTACCAGTGCGATCTACAAGGTACGTCCGAGATTGCCTCCCTCAGCGCTTCGGGGAAGTTGTGTGGGATACACTTTGTTCAGCTTTCTTCCTTTTATCCGCCCGTCTGATGATCCCGGTAAGGTCTTGTGTAAGAAATTTTGGAATGGCACTTGGCAGTGCTCATGAGGAGTCATCTGTAACCACAGTCCAGGCACTGGCTGTAAGGGTTTGTTCTAGCTGTGCAATCTTCATGTCGGGTAGGGAGATTTGCCAGTCCTTTAATGTAGGTAGGAGCTCCAAGAGGCTATTGAAGATTTTGGGCCCCTCATCTACGAAAAGCTTGATCCGTACAGGGTAGAGAAGCTGGGCTTTTAAATTCTTCTTTTCCCGAATCTCCTTGATAACAGATCTTGTTTTTTTCCTTTCAGTTTGCAGGGCTGTTGGAAAGTCCTGTTTGAAATAAATGGGGCTACTTTTATATTTAAGGTTCCGCAGTTGCCAGGCCGCACGTAGCACCCACTCCTTGCTTTGGAAAAGGGTCATTCATATCACCCATGACCTAGGTCTCGCTGATGGGTTTGAGGGCTTGGGGACGAGGGAGCGGTGGGCCCGGTCCATCGCGATGTCTAGGTCCGATGGGATTTCCATACTTGAGCGAAGCACATGTTATATGAAGTCGATTAGAGTGGCAAACCCTTCTTCTGCCTCCTCAGAGATGCCATGTATCCGAAAATTGTTTAGTCTGGCGCGGTTTTCTATGTCCTCTAGTCGGTTATGCACTTCTTGGTCTCTTAAGTAGACATAGGAGTAGGCGGTCATTTGAATTCTGGGCCTCAGTTATCTAAGTTATTTTGGCAGTGTTATCACATACTTTTTTGTCTATGCTTCTTACTTCTTGCCTGAGGGCTGCCAGCGATGACTCTATTTTTTGTACCGATTGCAGTATTTTGTTAAGGGTCCTACTGGATTTTCAGGACCGCAGTGAATCCTTGGCGTCTGAATCTTGAGACGATTCAGAGTTCGATCTGAGGCCTTTCAGCCGACTCTCCACGTCCTCATCCAAGGTGAGCTGCTTCATTTTTGTTTGGTGTGGGGCTGATTTCGGCCCTTTCACTTTCGCTAGTTTGGCAGTCATTTCAGCTTTCTTCCGAGGGGAGAAATTGTCAGCAAAGCGAGTGGCAAATCCGAGGATTGAGAAGGATTTATAGCGAGGGGTCCCAGAGCTCAAGGGCTAATCGTCCACCATTACCCAAACCGGAACCGGAAATCTAAAGTGTATACTTTAGAGAATCCTGTAATTAAGTCAAGTTGAGTTGCCAGCTAAACGTTTGCTTTGGCGTGGCATCTGTAGTTTAGTCACTGAATTTTGTGAGCTGCAAGGTGTAGGGAATCGGTGATAGTTACTAGTTATGGATCGATCCTGGGACCTCTTCTGTTTCTTATTTTTATAAATGATCTTCCACTAGTGGCTGAGCATACATAAATTCGGTTATATGCCAATGATACGGTAATTATTGCATCTGGTCAATCAGATGATGAATTGCAATCGAATCTGCAGTCTGATTTTTTTTTAAAGATCGAGAGGTGGTTCACCAGGTCAAAGTTCATTATGAACACAAAGAAAACGAACTGTATGAAATTTTCATAAAAAAAAAAAAAAGTGATGATAGTACTCTAAAACTTCAAATTTATACAAAAAATCTAACTAAATTAGAACAGGTTAAGGATTACAGTTATTTGGGAGTGATATTTGATGAGCAGATGTCTTTCTTGCCATATTACGGATTTGGTAAAAAAAGTGAATAAAAGGGTGGGGGCTCTAAGGAGAACTACAGAATGTTTAACATTAATAGATAGGAAGAAGTTGGCTGAACAGTTAATTATTCCAGTGCTAAGATATGGTGAATTGATATACAGGAGAACTAATAAAACACTCTTGACCAAGTTGGATAAAACTCTTTTCTGAGTGGCCAGATATGTACTAAAGGGGAATTATCGCACTCATCATTGTCTGTTGTTAAATGAATTAAATTGGTTGCCCTTAGATACAAATTATATTTGTCATTGGTTAATCTTAATTCATAAAATGAAATATTCTTGTCTAAATCATCCAGTTTCATTATTGCTGTTTCCAGTGAAGCAACATTCCAAAAGGTTACTAACTAGATCAGTTCACTTAAATAAGATTATCATACAAACATCATGAAACAAATATGGGGATAGGACTTTAATTCATCAAGCTGCTAGTTTTTGGAATTTTCTTTCTGCAGATGTAAGGGAAATTACAAATCATTTTACATTTGTTCATATTATAAAAGAATTGAATACTCATGTCTGTAATTGTTGATTACTCCTTTCAATGTACTGTAAAGTTAGATAAGATCTCTGTTTTTATGCAAAGACAAAGGAAGTATTCTTATACTTTTTTGTTATATCAGAAATATTTATGCTGATGTGTTTTGTGTATGTGCATGTGTTAATATGGAACCTTATTGTATGTATTTTAGATAGGGATTGCACAGGTCTGTCTTGTAAACTGGACGTTTGTCCAAATGACATGTATTACCTGTTTAAAAATAAATTTTACCTACCTAGTTAGGGACTATACAGTGATTTTGGTTTTGAAGTTAGTTTATTGTTTTTAGTGAGAAGACCTAGGAGTGTTCAGCAGAGGAGCTCTGATAATGTTTAAACAAACTTTGCAGTTGAAATTGCACCACTGGTGCGGGGAGCCTACTCTACAACGGAGAAGTGTGGAGGATTCAGTTGGACTGCCCTAGTTGATGAGTTGCTGAAGGTCGCAGAAAAGGAGCCCGACTGGTGGAGAAAGGGAATGAGGAAAGGTCTGGTGACAAGAGGAACATTTTCAGGACGTCTGTTTTGTTCTGAGGAGGAACGGGTTTGCAGCATATGGCTCTGAGGTGAGTGGCTATGGAGTCAGCCTGCTCCGGATGCTGGGAAGCTAGCTGCTGTGGAGTGGGGTCACCCTGTCCGCTGCCGGGAGGGGCGGAGGGTGAAATTGCTGCTGGAACGTCGGAGAAACTAACTGGAGGTGAGCGAAGTGTGGACTAAGATTGAGAAGTGAGCTTCAGGCTGTGAGTATTCTTTTGCTGCTGAGTAAAATCTGACAAGTGTTGCTGAACCACAGAGCACAAGGTGAGAGCTTCTGCTGTAGGGGTAAAGCTCTCTGTGTTTTCAGTCAGGAAAATTGAGTACTGCTGTTTCGGCAGAAAGAGGAGCCACTGGGGGGTCTGCTGTGACTTTGGGAAAATTCTAACATTGCTGTGAGAGAGCATTTGTCTCATCGGTTTTCTCCACATTGAACTGGGTGTGTTTATAAAGAACTGTCAGTGGTGGTAGTACTGAACATTGACTTTATTCGGGACATACAGTATTTCTGGACTAAGAGTGTCTTGTACAGACTGAAATAACTTTTTATATTTGCTCCTTTGCTGGTCACCATATTGGATTCTCCATTTTGTAGTTGTGTACTCATTTGAGAGGGTGTTTGATTTTATTATCTTGGATATAGCTAGTGTGTGTGAGTGGAGTAGAACGGTATTTTATAGATAGGTGTGAACGTTTGTGAATGAGTACAGAGAGTTAGGGGGAAATAAGGCGAGTTCTGTGTTGTGGAAGAATTTTTGAGTTTGTGGGGAGTGGGTTAGTAAGTTTTAAAGTAAATAGTGTGATAGAGAATCGAGATAGAATGTGTAAGGGCAAGAGCAATGGCTGCACTGCATATTTAGCGTCCCAGCTGCACGACCACTGTCCCTTCACTGACTTACCTGTGTCAGAAACCGCAGCAAGATGTAGCAGAGAGGTTGGGATTGGGAGGAGGAAAAAGGGTATGTAGCAGGCTGCTGGTGATGCGACTGGGGTGAGCAGCATCAAGGTGATCAGGTACTGGAGGCGCCCTGGGGTAAAATGGAACCTTGAGAGAGGCCAGACATGTTTGGTTCCCATTCCCAGGACTCCCACCAGATTGAGTGGGCAGGTAGCCGTGGGATCGGCAGCCTCTACTGGTCCCCTCCGGGTAGTGCTATGCAATGCCAGGTCGATGAGAAACAAGACCGTTATTATGGCTGACTTGATTTCTTCTGTCGACCTGGCATGCATTAGTGAGACTTGGTTGGGGGGTGATGCAGGCCTGGTTTTGGAGGCGTCTACCCCACCAGGATACTCTTTTGTGCACTGCCCGAGGAGGGAATGTATGGGTGGGGGTGGGGCTATCTTTGTTAGATCCGACTTGAATTTTTCTATGCGCCCAGTGGAATCTACTTCGGCGTTTGAATGCGTGGTGCTACATGGGGATCCGGGTGCAGGCTGCAGGATTCTCCTCATATTTCACCCTCCAGGGCGCGAGTGGGATTTCTTGCAGGAAGACAGGAACGTTGTCACTGTCAGGGTGTTGGAGTCACCCAGATGGTTAATTCTAGGGGACCTCAGTGCCAGGATCGACAATGGACTCTCGCATTTTGGAGAAGACTTTCTTCAGACAGTGACATCTCTGGGCCTCGCACAAGCGGTTGCTTCTGCAACCCATTGCAACGGAATTAGTATTTTTACTGGGGCTTGAGATTACGAATCTCGAGATTGATCTGGTTGTTTGGTCGGATCACTGCACAGTCCACCCCCCCCAGTCCTTCCCCTATCAAGATGGTCCGTTACTGCCCTTTGAGGGGGTTTGTCCCCAGAGGGACTGCTGGCAGTGACAGACTTATCTGGTGCGAGAGCTGCATGTGAGTGAGGTTGAATGAGGTGATGGCAGCATATAATAATGCGGTCACCAAGGCATTCAATGCCATTGCACCGATCCATTTGTGACCCAGGTCTTCTCGCTTGAGACCTCCATGGTTTGATGGGGCTCTCAAGGAGATGAAGACCAGGCGTTGGAAGTTGGAGTGTTGCTGGAGGAGGACCAGGGCTGTGGATGACAAACTGACTTTGAGAGTTCACTACGGTGACTATCAAAGAGCAATCAACCGTAAGAAGGCAGTGTTCCTGTCCAGGGAGATTGCTGTCTGCAGGAAGGAACAGACCAGCTCTGCTCTTTCAGACTGTAGACAGGCTTCTCCACCCAGCTTGCCAATAGCTGAAAAGAGCAATTTCAGTTGCACAGTACGAAGAGTTTGCTCAGTTCATTTCTTGCAGGTTGTCCTCCATTAGGTCCGGGATCTTGCCAGTGGAGCAAGGCCTGTCCCACAGTGTTGAGCCTGGTGGTGACAGACGCACTCCATCTGTCTAGGATAAGTTTCAGCTGGTGGGGGTGGCTGAGGTTGTCGAGGTGATTTCAAAGCTGCAGCCCACTTTTTGTGAACTGAACCTGAGCCAGACATGTCTCCTAGTGGGATGCGTGGGGTTCATTGATCCAGTGTTCTCTGAGATTTTCTGGTGTTTGCTATCAGGGGGCTTTTCCCTGACGCCTTGAAGGAGGCATTGGTGAGGCCCCTGCTGGAGAAACCATCACTCAGCCCTGATATCTTGGCGAATTACTGACCTGTCTCCAATCTCCCATTCTTGGGGAAGGTACTGGAGAAGGTGGTGGCTCTGCAGCTCGAGGTCCACCTGACGGCCTTTGACATCTACAAGCCACTCCAATATGGATTTAGGAGAAAGCATAGCACTGAAACAGTGTTAGGGTCCACAATGATCTCATTAGGGTGAGAGATAGAGGAGACTGGTCAATTCTTGTTCTCCTCTCTCTGCCCTCAGCATTTGATACTGTAGACCATGTGGTGCTACTTGACTACGTGAGAGAGCGCTGTGGACTCACCGGCAATGTCATTAGTTGGTTCAAGACCTTTTTGACAGGCAGGAAACAACGGGTAGTTATGAGAAATGTTTCCTCCTGCCCGAAGCCCCTGACCTGTAGAGTGCCTCAAGGGTTGATCTTGTTGCCCATGTTGTTTGCGATATACATGCTGCCCATAGGGGACATCGTTAGGCATTACGGTGTGGGTTTTCACTGCTATGCAGATGATACCCAGCTTTATATGTCCTTTGCCCCCGAAATATCAGATGCTGTGGAGATGTTAAATAACTGCTTATCCGAGATCCAGACTTGGATGTCCTCTAACTAGCTGAGGCTCAACCTGGATAAGATTGAGGTACTAATGATTGAGCCTGGTCATAGGTGGGATGTGGCTGCCACAGCAGCAGGAACAGGGTTGTTCCTGAGGAACACTACTTTGGTTGCAACCACTAAGGTGCGTAATCTGGACAACATTTTTGACGATGGCCTGACACTAGAAAATCAGGTGTCTGTTGTTGTTCGGAGTGGTTTCTACCACCTAAGAAATATCACCTGGATTAAACCCTTAATCCCGTCAGAGGACTTGCCGTCATTGGTGCATGCTTTTGTTATGTCTAGGCTCGATTACTGTAACGCTCTATATTTCGGGGTCAGGGGAGGTAACCTCTGCGGACTGCAGCTGGTGCAGAACACTGCAGCCAAGCTGTTGATGGGCCTTTCGAGGTCCGCTCACATCACCCCAGTTTTGCGCGAACTACACTGGCTGCTGGTCAGGTGGAGGATTGCCTTCAAGGTGGACTTGCTCACCTAAAAGGCCCTATACGGCTCGGGTCCTGGCTACCTGTTTGACCTCCTGACACCTGTCTGCCCAGTGCGCTAACTCCAGTCTTCCATGGAGGGCCTCCTTGTCCCAAGGGCACAGTTGAAAACCTCTGGGAAACCACGCCTTTGAAGTGTTGGGACCAGTTTTATGGAACTCTTTACCAAGAGTTCTAAGGGAGGCTTCCTCTGTGGAAGCATTTAAGCGGGGCCTGAAAGCTCATCTTTTTAATCTGGTGTTCAGTGTCCACTAGTTTTAACTAATGTAGCATAAGGTTTTTTTCTTTTTCTAACGTTAATAATATTATTTGTATTCAGCATACAAGACATAATCATATCACATGTAACAAGAGCACTGCAGATTACAGGTTCAGAGACAAAAGGATAACAACACTATGCATCCATTATCTGATAAAGAGAAAGATTATAAAGAGGCACCTAGCAGGTAAGGGTGGTCAGAGATAAAGTAAAGTATGCCATTTTGTGCACACCCATAAACCTGGGGCGACTTCTCTACCCTGAGCACATATACACACAAGAAAGAGAGAGAAATACTAATAACCAACATTAAGCATGTGCAGAGTCATATAAACAGCTTTAAACTGCAGCAAAACTGTCTGATAGCATCAGAGAGTTAACAATGCATTGCAGAGAAAAACATTTCTAATCACAGTTATCACCCAATTCCAGTTCTGGGTTTTAAATATGTAAGGAAAGGATCCTAGCAAGCAGAATACTTAGGCGGTGTATTGGCTGCCACGTGTCATACGGTCCAGTGATGCCAACTGTGTAAATGAGTTAAGAAGCTCTGAAAGAGAGGGGACTTCAGATGTTCTCCCATCAACACAAAATGAGGCATTTAGCCTGGATGCTGAGCAGGGTTAGCCAGCGCTGCTAGTGGCCAGTAAGGTGGAGACCTTGAGGGAGGAGGCCCAGGACCCATAGCTTGGGGTCTAGTTCTATCTTGGTGCCTAGAATTTGGGTGGCCAGCTGACTCACTGCAGTCCAAAAGAGGGGCCAGAAGTAGGCAGAGCCATAGGATATGATACAAATTCCCTGTCTAGGTCTGACATATCCAGCAGAGATTGTTGTCCAATAACTTAAGCTTGTACAAAATGTCAGGCATCCTGTACCAATGTTGTAGAATTTTATTTTGCATAAGTTTGGTCCGCATGTCCAGAAAAATGACATTCACCATTTTCCAACACACATGCCATTGGGTATCGGTGATTGTGGTATTCAAAGCTTTCTCCCATTTAAGTTTGGACTCCGTAGACTATGAAGGGATACTTTCCCTTATAGTGACATGCACCTTACTGGCTTGGCCCTTAGGGAGCGAGAGCCACCCTTTAAGCTTCTGAGACCCAGTGGCAATGGGAGAGTGGAGTTTTAGAAATTCGGTTAAAGAGCTGCAGAGATGTAGATACCTCCAAAAGTCTGATTTCCCCAGGCCTTTGCCTAGGCGTAAATCTTGAAATGATTGGATGCCCTGGCCTGTTTTATCGAGTACTTCAGAGAGTATAGTAATGTCCTTTTGTCCCCATTAATGCCATAACATCAGCTTATTGTCCACCTGAATATGCCTGTTCTGGAATATTGGTGTATTTTAATTATGTGTAAAAATGTTGTGCACGCCGTCTGTATTCCTCAATCTATTGTTACTCTCTGCACAAACTGTACCTGGGTCGCACCTCGAAACGAGCCTCAGCTCAGTGTGCCTTTCCCAGTCATCAAATTTTAAATGAATAAATAAATAACTGGTCTATGTGAAAGTGGCCTAGGATTGGCTTTTATCTTAGCCATGGACCTTGATCCAGATTTTGACCGCTGGGGCAATGGTAGGATGTGTAGCAAGGGTTTTGGGCAGGGGGTTTTAGATCAGTAAAGGGAGGCTATGCACCTGAGCTATTGATTTTTCCATGTGCAGCCATTGCGGCGAGTCAGGGAATACTCTGGTAAACCATTGCAGTGTTTGAGCGATAGAATATGCCCACTTTTACCCATGGAAGGCCTTATCCCCCTTCTTTCCAGTGGGACCGTAGCTTATTCCTGCTATAGCGAGGTTTTTGGTTTTTCCCAGAGAAAGTTACCTTTGGCAGCATCCAAGGTCTTAAGCTACTTAACAGGTAATTCCAGGGGTATGTGCGAAAGAAGGTACAGGATCTTGGGGGCGGTGATCATTTTTAAGGCTGATATTTTCCCAGGGAAGGTGAGATTAAGGGCCTTCCATCTATCCAGTTCGGTTTGAAGCTCAGCAATCAGTGGTTTCAAGTTAAGATCCCGCATTTGAGCTATCTCAGGAGAGATATGCACTCCAAGGTCCATTTCAGCCCAAACAGGGCTATCATGTCTTGGGTGTACCTTGTGTTGTGGGGAGCACTTCTGTCTTAGATTTATTCATCCTGAGGCGAGAGAAACCTGCAAAATCCAATAGTAGGGAAAGAAGGGCTGGGAGTGAAGAGTGTACATTTTCCATTGGGACCAACAAGTTATCCACGTACATAAAAGTAGTGTAAGACTGGTCCCCAACTGGGACTCCACGAATGGAGGGATGTTGCCTTATAGCGGCAGCCAGTGGCTCTACCGCCTGTACAAATAGTAAGGGGGCATCCCTGTCTAGTACCCCTTCCTAGCTGAAAGGGGGAAGACAGGACAGCATTGGTCAAAATTCTAGCTGAGGGTTGTTGGTAGAGCGCCTTGACCCAGCACCGAAAATTATCCCCCAGTCCCAGGTGTTGTAGGACCAGCATTAGGAACTCCCACTCCATGGAGTCAAAGGCTTTCTCAAAGGCTATTGCAGCGGCCGCCACTGGAGTGGGAAGAGACCGAGCCTGGTGCATAAGGTTAAACATATGATCTCTGCTGAGCCAGCCGGGGACAAAGCCCACTTGCGAGGGGTGGACGAGAGATGGGAGCAGTGGGTTTAGCCTAGAGGCTAAAATTTTAGCAAAATTTTTGCTATCGTTAATGAGGGAAATCGGCCGATAGCTTGAAGAGAGCGTAGGGTCTTTGCCCTTCTTAGGGAACATAGTGATAACCGTTCGTCGGAGGGTGGAGGGGTGAAATACCTTCATCAAGTGCCTCATTATACATGGAGCTGAGAAGGGGAGAGATCTGAGAGGGGAGTAGCTGCCAAAGTTCAGCAGGAAAGCCATCTCCCCCAGGGTCTTTACTGGAGTTCAAGGCTGCCAACGCATCAGCCACTTCAGCTGGTGAAATGGGCAGGTCCAGCTTTACAGCCTGTGAGGAAGAAAATGTAGGGAGGAAAGATATGTCTTGACTTCTCCTCCATTTCCCTAGTAGAAGTATAAAGATCCGTATAGAGCCATGCCATAATACAGTTAATTTGCATTGGGTCTGTATGTGTTTTGCCCATACGTTCCCTTAGACCCGAGATATGTCTTCCAGCCTGCTGCTTCCGCAGTCCATAGGCTAACACCTTTTCTCCCCAAGTATTTGTGCATAGCTGTAGAATGGCTCCCTGCTTTGCAAGCCAGCAAGTTGTTTATCTCCATTCTAATTCTGAGCATTTCTTTGCCCAGCAGGGAGTTAGTATGGTAGTTTGGGATTTGTTTGACTTGGGATTCTACTGTTTTCAATTTGGTCTCTAAGGAGTTCAGAAAGTGTTCCCTATTGTCTTTTGTCTGCATATCAAATTATTGCCCCTCGAAGGGTGGCTTTCAGGGCCTCCCTGGTGGTCCCGGAAGAAGTGTCTGAGGGAGGGTTTTCCACTAAGAAATGGGCAGTCTCTTTGTTCACCCATTGGACAAACTCTGGCTCTCTCAAGAGGAGGGGATCTAGCTTCCAGGAGGAAGATTTTGGAGTACTGGAGCCCCAGAGGAGATGCAGATAGACAGGAGAGTGATCAGATAGAATCACAGGCATGATGACCAAGTCAACCGTGCACGGGCTAATCTCCGCAGAGACAAGCCAGGAGTCAAGTCAACTGTATGAGCCACGTACAGGGGAGAAGAAAGAATAATCTCTCTCCCTAAGATGAAATGTTCTCCAGATGTCTGTTAGTGACATATCCACAATCGTCTGCTGTAAGGCCAGATGTGCTTTAGGGTGCTATGTGGAAGACGAGGCGCTGCAGTCCATCTGAGGTACCAGAGAGAGATTAAAATCTCCACCTATAATCACCGGAGTTGGGGTAGGGGCCAAATTAGTCATTTCATGTGCAATTTCATGAAAAAGAGTGGGGACATCCTCATTTGGGCCATATATATTGCCCAATATAATAGGGCCCTCAGGTGTGGTCATTAGAGCCAGGACCCATCTAACTTGCGAGTCTGATTTTACTTGGGTAATGGACCATGCGAGGGATTTATGCAGAAGTATATCCACCCCTCTTTTCTTTGAGGGGACTGAGGTGGAAAGCACTTGTCCTACCCAGTCCCTAACCAGCTGGTCGTGGTCCTGCTTCAACAGTTTCATCTCCTGCAGGAAAGCCAGTGTGGCCCTCAGCCTCTTAAGGTGTGATGTCACCTGCTTACATTTTACCAGGGGTGTTTAAGCCTGTACGTTACAGGTGTAGGCATTTAGGTCACCCATGAGCTAAAGAAGGGAAATTTGTATTATCAGGAAATAGGTGACCTAAAAAGAAAGCTGAGGCTAAGGGACCCACCGCCTCCCTTTGCAGAAGATAAGTATTCACTTGCAACACTGCACAAATGTGCCAACCATAAAACTGTAGCACACAAATCAAGTACATTGCCTGGTCCATAAAGCTTAATCCTACAAAACATGGGCAAACGGCCCAAACATATCTACAACTATATACATCTACTAGTGTAACATATGTCATACCGCTAAATGAAAGGAATATAGTAGGGCCCGAAAACTTGCTGCCAAGGTCACCTATGTCCTTCTCAGTGGGGGTGCTTCCCAATTATATCACCTATCGGCTGAAGAAGAAGCAGTTATCGAGCTCGCGATCTACCTGTGGAGGTGTGGTGGGAAAGAGATAGGAGGTAGTGACCAAAACCAGGGCTGCTGGGTTGCTAGGATTCTGTCAAGCACTACAGCCAGGCAGACCCAGGAATTACCTGCTCAAAATTGCAGCTGAGTGAGCATGCAGCAGGTCCACTAGTGAGAGCATGTGATCGAAGAGGGAATATGTGCCCAGCAAGGATATTCATCTGGAGTCCCCCACCCCCACCCCGTGATAGCCACAGGCATCCAGAGGTAAAGAGATAAAAAGTGGGGGGGGGACATAGCATACAAGCTAACTCGGGGGAGAGGCATCCCAGATAAGGCAAGCGCTAGTGATGGCCGCCCTATGAAATGCGAGGGGCAGGCCAAAACTGATACATACCCCATAATATCTGTACTATGCATCGCTTCTAATCTGGAGGGGCTTACAGGCTGGCTTCAGTATAGATCACATTAGCCCAAATCAATTAAATACAGTTGCTTAATTAGTAAGTGCCAGTTTCATAACATCCAATGTATATATAACCATCTGCGTTAATCTTATGCAATAAGATTGTCCGTTGCCCCATTATTGGGGAGGCACAGACATATATCTGTGTCCATAAGCCCAGTGTGGACAGAAATAGGTAGCCTTTCACCAGTTGTCCCCAGAAGAAAGAAGGCCAGGAGGTCATCTGAGAGTACGACCCATGGATGGGGAAGGGGGGGGGCACCAAAAAGGGAGCTGTGAGACTCCAGAGTGGCCATCGGCCACATGTTTCACCCCTACCCTATCTGCCCAAGGTGAAAATCAAAGCAGTCAGTTAACTGATGAATTCAGATCAGCATGTTCATCTTCTCCGTGGTGGTCAAAGCTTCCTGAAAAGGTTCACTGTCCCGGTTCTGATTCTGCAAGGCGTCTGCAGGAGCAGCTGGCATTCTTGAGCTTAGTGTTTCATGCAGTGGCTCCGTTGTGGCCACTGCAGCCCGGGACTTTGAGCCGGAGAGCTTGCACGGTCAGGCTGTGGTTGCAAAGCCTCCGAATCCCCTTGGTGCGGGGAGGCGTCCATCTGATCTTGAAGTGGGGCAAAGCAGTTCAGAGAGTAGAACTGTTGGAAATATGTGGAATCATGCTCCAGGAAGTCATCTCCATTCTGCCTGTCTGTTGGGTGCTGGCACCGCTCATGACTGTAGGATGTGTGGCGCTTTTTACTTCTGGGAGGGAGGCCTCAAAAACTTGGACCACATGCCTAGTTGCTTGCTTTGAGGAATAGGGAGAGCCCTCTATGTCGTCTAGGTGTACGGAGACATTAGAGCCTGTAACAGAAGGGTTTCCCCGGCCACAAAAATCCTCTGGGTAGGTTTTGCACAGAAAATCCATAAGGCTCTCCGTGGTAGCAAACATGAGGGGATTACCATTGAAAATCACCCGTATTATAGCTGGATACCACAGAGAGGTGGTGAGGTTATAATTATGCAGGATTCTGCAGCAGTCAGTATAAGCTTTGCATCTTTCTGAAAGCTTCCGGGAGTAATCCTGGAAAATCTGTATATCTTACTTCGAGATGGTTCTTGCAGTAGGTCTTCACATAGTAGGACTGCACCCCCTGGCATCAAGACCACACAGCAAACTTCTGGCTAGCAATCTATAGTGGGGACCACCCCCGGCGTCACATGACGATGTCAGGATGACTGTATAAAGGGGGCGGTCCCCACGCCTGCCCTCCAGTTCTTTCCCAGCCATCCACCTGAATCGTCGGACCTCACAGTAGAACATCTTCAGTCAACCGCCCTCTTTAACCTTAAGTATTAGTTTTTTCCATTTACTTTTCCATCAACCGTGTTGTATGTCTTTGCGTAAACCGAAGAGAAAGTGTTATAAGTGCAGCGTGCAGGTCCCGCACAGGGACGACCACTTCCACTACATTCTCTGCCTGGGCCCTAAACACAAGGTGGCAGATTGCCCTATCTGCCAATCCTTCAATCAGGCCATCCGCTCCCATCACCAGAAGCCCCTAGATGGCTCACCTTTTAAAACAACGCCTTGCATTTATGGAAAAAGAACTTCAGGAGCTGAGGGAATGCTCTTCTTTGCCCACCCCAGAGAAAAAGAAGGAGAAACACTGGGAGCGGGACCATTCTCCCTCTCAACATCACCAGACAGCTGACGCCACATCAGGTGGGGCCTCCACATCGGTGAGTACTCCACCTCCTTGGTCTCCATCCACCCCGGTGGATCGGACGCCAACCCCCTCCTGCCTTGGTCAGTGGGTAGTCCGGGGCCTCCTCTCCGGGGGATCTTCCTTCAGATCCAGTTGTAAGCTTGGCTGATAAGTCGCCCTCCGGCTCCGTCACTGGGTGTCCAGCCTCAGTCGTCCTGCCTGACAACAGCATCCCGGTTGTTGTCAGCCCAGCCTCTCCCTGTAAGTCGGACATCATCTCCTTGGACGCCTGCCAGGTTGACACTGATAAGTCAGTCATCAGCTCAGTCTACATGTGCTTGGCAGTTGCTCTCCCATCAGATACCCATGTGGCCTCCAACGACACACAGAGCAAGCTTCCAGGCTCCCCTTGGTCCCGCGAGGGTTCTCCCTCCCGGACCTCTCTGACCCTGCCTGACGTCTCTTTTCCTCGGCTTCCGAGGGAATTGAGTGCTGCTGTCCAAGAGACTTCTCCTACGTCAGGTTTTCTTTCTGAGACTCCTGCCTCCTCAGCAGACCCATCAACAGGGGTGCTTATCACCTTACCCCCCCTCACCTGTCTCGGATCTGACATCGGGCGACTTCTGACCCCCGATGCCAGGCCACTCCCTGGTCCACCCTCCCTTTGATATGGATTTGGACTAGGACTTTCGCCTGACACCAGAGCTCCCCTGCTGGCCCTTTGGGGCTCTGTTCTACACACCAGGTCTGCCGACAGACCTGTCTGCCGCCAGTGGTCCCTCGGCACCACCGCTCCCTGGGCCCTCTGCCCCATCTCCATCAGGCCCCACGGGCAACTATCCCAGCTACCCACTGCCTCAGTTCCCCTACTACCCGACACAGGGAGAGCCGACGCCAGGGTACCCAACACGGGGCCAGGGTCACATGTACCATGGATACAATCCATATCACTACTGGTACCAGACACCTGGCTACCCCTCCCCCATGCCACGGGGTACCCGGACTACCAGACTCCACCTCTTCCACCTCCCCAGCCCCAGCCGGAACTTCAAGAAAATATCCTGGCTTGGTGGAAAAATTCTAAGTTCCAACTTTTGCAAGAGTCTGGCCAACCCCAACCAGTCGTGGTGTCTACCCCAACCTGCAGGACAAGAAACCCATCCCCTATGGAATGGATGTCCGATAGGGATCTGGACAGACATCCGATAGGAGTTCCCTTAGGTGCCAGGGTCACAGAGGCAACCCCAGATATTACTCTCTTGCCCAGTAGGTGGGAGTCCTCTGACTCTGATTCGGACTCCAACTTGGTGGGCCAGTCAGAGCCTCATTCTAGATAAAGCCTCAGCCCAAGAAGTCACCAAAGTCTCCACTTGAGGATCCATCCTTTGCAGAACTCCTCTGGTCCATTCAACAGGCCTGTGGTTGGGTGTCCCAGGAGATGAACCCCAAGAGAAAGAGGCTGGCAGAGCATCTGGACCTCACTAATGCGGATCTCCTCCCCATTCCTCCATGGATGGGACCGCACGAGGACCTAACCTCTACCATATGGCAACAGCTGTCATCTATTCCTGCAGTTTCTAAAAAAGCTGACAGGACTTACCACCCCCCGGAAGGGGCTTGCCATTTGACCACTCAACTGAAGGCTGATTCTATTGTCATTACAATAGCCCATGATAGATCAGCCCAGCCTAAACACCTGAGTGCCTCCCCACCGGACAAGGAGTCCAAACAAATGAACCAATATGGCTGCAAGGTCTATGCCTCCTCTACCTGCGCCATCCGGTATTTAAATGACGTGGTTCGCATGGTGTCCTTTCAGAAGTAGTCTCTGTCCGACTTAGAAAAAGAACTCCAGGCCATTCCAGACAAGGACCTCAGGAGTCAGCTGCTAGACAAAGTAAGACTTAACAAGTCTTCCTGCCGCCATGCCTTATGGGCCACTTACGATTCTGTCAATTCTGTGGCTCATTGCACTACTACTGGAGTTTGTCTGAGGTGCCTGACCTGGCTTCATCTTGTGGGACTGTTGCAAGATGTCCAGAGCACCCTGCTGGACTCCCCCCTTCAGAGGTTCCGTCCTTTTTGGGAGCGACGCCAAAGACATAATAACAGAGTTGCAAGAGAGCGGGAGGTCTCTTAGAGATGTCTGCTCCATGTACCACTCGGGCCAGAAACCCAAGTAGAATTTTCATCGCCCCCAGAAGAGGTGGAATAGGCAGAACCAGGGCAGATGACAGGGCAAGCGTTGTGCCACTGATTCCAGTATCCAGACTCCCCAGGCGAAGTCCCAAAAGGCCACCGTTGGCGGCAAAGTGGCTCTCCCCTCGACATCCTGACTCGAGGCTCCCCTCATACATCTCTGGAGGAGCCAGTGGGGGAAAGGTTTGCCCTCCACCTGGAAGGATGGAAAGTGATAACTGCAGATGGCTTGGGTGCTCTCCAGCTCATCGCAAGAAAACACTCCATCGAGTTCCTGGATAGGCCCCTGGGCAATCTGCCAGGAAGGTCCCATTACCCGTCAGACCATCTGAGTCTGGTTCATTAGGAAATACAAGCTCTATTGCTAAAGTCCGCCATAGAGCCGGTTCCGCCAGGGCAGATAGGAAAGGGATATTACTCCCACTTCTTCCTAGTGCCCAAAAAGACGAGAGATCTCAGACCTATTCTAGATCTCAGCCTGCTCAACCTCTTTGTAGAATACAAGAGGTTCCGCATGCTGACTCTCCAGGGACTCCTTCCCCCTGCTCCAACAAAACCATTGGCTATGCTCACTGGATGTGCAGTATGCTTACCTGCACGTCCCCATCTTCCCGGCCCACCGCCGTTTCCTGAGATTCTCCTTTCAGGAGAACCATTATCAGTTCAGGGCCCTTCCTTTTGGCCTCTTCTCGGCACCTTAGGTTTTTACCTTGTGCCCGGCGGTGGTGGCTGCAGCCCTGCGCCACAAAGGGATTTATGTGTTCTCTTACCTGTACAACTGGCTGCTGTCAGCACCGTCTCAGGACAGTCTAATGGATTCTCTTTCTACCACCCTGGACCTTTTTCTCCAGACTTACATCACTGTGAATTATCCCAAGTCTCAGCTCTCACCCTCCCAGCACCTTCAGTTCATTGGAGCTGTGCTGGATACGGTCCAGGGCAGGGCCTTCCTTCCTGAGGACATGGTGGAAACCCTGATTCAACAAGCAGCGCTGGTCTCCTCCTCTCGTTGGAACTCAGTACGCTCTATTCTCCGCCTGCTGGATCTCATGGCCGCTGCTATACCAACAGTCCCTTTGGCCAGACTGTACATGAGGGTGACCCAGTGGTCACTCCGGGTCCAATGGAATCAACACTTGGACGACATGGATCACAGAGTCCTAATCTCCGACACCTTGAAGATGGATCTCCTCTGGTGACAGGATCTATCCAACCTTTCTCTGGGGGTTCCCTTCCACCCCCAGCCCCCTCAATGACCCTCATGACAGATGCCTCGGGCCATGGTTGGGGAGCCCACCTGAGAGACCACCGGACTCGGGGAATATGGTCTCTAGAGGAGTACCTGCTTATCAGCATCCTGAAGATGAGGGCAGTGCTCTGTGTTCTCCAGGCCTTTCGATCCCTCTTACTTCCGGGAACACTTCTAATCCAGACTGACAACACAGCCATGGTCTGGTACATCAACAAACGGGGAGGCACCTGATCATACCCCCTTGCAGGGAGACGATGCAGGTGTGGTACTGGGCAGTCCAGCATGGCCTGACATTGATAGCAGTCCATGTCCCAGGAATCCACAATGTCCTGGCAGACAGTCTCAACCTCAGCGTTGCTCAGGCTCACGAGTAAGAGCTAAAGCAGGAAGTAGTGGAAGATCTCCTTCAGTGGGGTCGGCCAGAAATTAATCTTTTCACCTCCACATCCAATGCAAAACTACCCAGCTTTTGCTTGCTCGTTCCTGGGTGTGGTGTTTTCTGTCAAGCCATGCTGTCACTATCTTGGACAGGGAGATCTCTGTACGCTTTCCCTCCCTTTCCTATTCTACAGATGGTTCTGCTGAAGCTCCAAGCAGTGGGGGCCCACATGATTCTCATTGCCCCTCTGTGGCCTCGGCAGATTTGGTTTCCTCTGCAGCAGCAGCTGACGATGGAACCTGTGGTACCTCTTTCTCTCTCTCACAACCTTCTGTCTCTGGAGCAGGGCAGTGTGGTGCATCGAAGCCTCAAGTCTCTCCATCTGCATGTGTGGCACCTTTGGACATAGCCATCTCACGCTTTGGCGTATCTTCCAGAGTCGCTGAGGTCCTAGTGGAGGCCAGAACGCCCTCCACAAGATCCACGTATGCTATGAAATGGAAGAGATTTTCTATTTGGGCCGCAGTCAAAGGTCCGGACCCTTTTTGTTGCTTGGCACCCCAGGTCATCGAGTACCACTTACACCTGTCTGACTCGGGCCTCAGCTATTCCTTGCTGAAAGTACACCTATATGTGGTTTCAGCCTACCACCTTGGTGAAGGGCAAAACCATCGCTCATTTGGAGGTCTCCAAAACCTTTCTTAAGGGGATCCTCCACCTCAGTCCTCCAGTCCGGAATCCGGATTCCCCCCCCCCAGAGATTTGAATTTTATCTTAGAAAAACTTACTTTGCCCCATTTAAGCCAGCAGCAAGTTGCATGTGTTACTTATCTTGGAAAACACTCTTTTTAGTTGCTATTACCTCTGCTCGAAGAGTTTCAGAGCTTCAAGCCTTAGTGTGTAAAGAGCCTATTGGATTTTCCACAGAGACCTGGTCGCTCCGTGTGAACGAACCCTTCTTTTCTTATGAAGGTAGTTTCGGAATTTACTTTGAATCAGAATATTGAACTGCCGGTATACTACCCAGAATATTCCAACGGGTACTCTCTTCACACCTTGGATGTGCATATGATTCTGAGAATACTATATCTCTTGGACCAAAGAGGACCGAAAGTCTAACCAGTTGTTTGTTGCCTTCACTCCCAAACATCAAGGAAAGGCCATTTCCAAACAGGGTTTGTCAAAATGGATGGCTAACTACATCTCGTACATCTACAACAAGTACGGGAAGACTCTTCCGGGTGACGTTAAAGGCCACTCAACTCTGGGCATGGCTGCTTTGACGGCCTTCCTGAGAAACTTGTCCACTGCAGATATTTGTGCAGTGGCCACTTGGTCTTCTGTCCATACTTTCACCAAGCACTACAGTCTGGACATCGCCTCTAGGTGCAGAGCCAGTTTCAGCCTCTCTGTC